>OZ005657.1:132200173-132508173 GCA_963930645.1 Salticus scenicus | reverse complement strand
AGTAGATTTTAGATTGACATTTATGTTATTCAAAAAGAATATCTACTGACATAAACTTCACGATAATTTTAAGGAAACAATAAATGGAATGAAATCCAAACCTTTTATATTTCACATAAGAATATTTATTCGAAATTAAATAATATTATTTATTCTTAAAAATAATTTTTTATGTAAAACATACCTTATTATTTAATTTTGAATTTGATTTAACAATATCGTTTGAATATTAAGGAACTTGTGACGTCTCCCGAGACTTAGTAGAGATTATACAACTTATTAACTTTAATATCGACGAGAAAAAAAAATCGATATGCACACTCTTACTAAACTATAAATGAAGATTAATGGATGCGGAAAAAGAAAGAAAATGAATTTTTTATTTTATTTTTTATTTATTCTTTTTATTTTTATTTCGAAAAACGTTTAAGAATTGTTAAAGTATGTGAATTTATTGAAAGTAAGAGATATTGAAAGTTGATTTTACAAAAATAATCAAACTTCTATTTTGTTGACATTTCTTTTGCCAGTTTAAGACCGGCCTGTTTTCCTTTTAATTATAAATAAATAGAAATAAATAAGAAACTAATCAGTGTAAAGTGGTTTCGAATGTTTTCTATAGAAAATGGGATAAATATCACCTCTGGTTTGTGTACAGGGACACCTGAAAGTATTCCAAAGCATTGCGTTCTATGAGAGGTATTTCTATAAACCAAATTTTAATAACTTTACTTTACACAAATCTTAATAAAGTCTAAGATTCTAAGATTCTAAGACGGAAGGAGATCGCGCACCACAATGCAGCGGGTTTGAGCGTTTTTAATCTTTAGAGAGGGGCTCCAAAGCCACTGTGGAGATTCAGAAGAGCCCGTCTCCAAAGGTTAAGCCTCCCCCGTTGTTTATTGCATAGCAAATAACAGAAAAAAAAAAGGAAATAAAGAAAAAATTCCAAAGGTCGCCAGAGCAGAGCTCTCCCGCGACAAAAGGCGACAAAGTTGCATGAAAGTGAAGAGGACCGGAGCCAAGTGGTAGACTATTTACAAAGTTCATTCAGGTAATGCACAAATTTCACAGTCTTTATACAATGTTCTCGCAGTCTTTATATCAAGCCCAAACACCCTATGAACAATGTTGGTTAATAGCAACATCATGCGCAGGATGATTGCTTCCCGAGAGCACTTCCGTGGAATACTGTAGCATCAGACATGACCAGTATTCGCCATGTAGGAGAGGAGGAAAAATTTAGGAAAGATAGAGAAGGAATTTAGTTTGTTGAATTTTATAAATCTTGAAGGAAGGCATAGATGCGCTTTAATTTGAGCCGTAGGGGCTTTCTAGTTGTTATATTGTTCAGCCAAGTTGCTGGTCTAGGGTTAGGGTTCCTTAAATGGTAAGGTATTGTAAGTTGACACTGAAAGTAGTAATGTTGTGTAGTCCCCTCCTCACCGCATGAGCATAAGGGTGATCGTCGGCAATGAAATCTGTGAAGGTATTTGTGGAAGGGGCCATGACCTGACAGAAAGGCAGAGATTTCTGGGGAGAGGTCCCAAATATTCAGTGTGACATTTGGTATTAGCTCGTCAGTGTATCTCCCTTTTGGAGACACACTCCAGAAACCCTGCCAGTCATTAATCAGATTTTGATTTAGGTGATATTTTATGTGGGAAGGGGGAGCTGGGAGTAAATAGGCTATGTCACTAGATTCTGTTGCTGATTTCGCAAGAGTGTCCGTTAGTTCATTTCCGACGACCCCGTTATGGGCAGAAACGTGTGCCAGGAAGATTTTAGTTTTTAATTTTGAAAGCTTTATTTTAATTTCAAGTACTTGTGGGTGTCTGCTCTTGTGACGAGCTATGGACTGCAGGCTCGAGAGGCTGTCACTGAAGATTGAAATTTGATTGTAGTCTGGAGAGTTTTTTCTGACCACTCAACTGCCTTCAGGATGGCAAAGAGCTCAGCCTGAAAGACCGAATTGTGGTCTGCGAGCCTGCCTGCCCACTGATGGATAACTTTGTTATTGTTTAAAACGCAGAGCGCAGCTGCCACTCCATGATCGGTTTTGGAGCCATCAGTGTAGATCGCCAGTTGAG
This sequence comes from Salticus scenicus, assembly GCA_963930645.1. Lineage (NCBI taxonomy): Eukaryota > Metazoa > Arthropoda > Arachnida > Araneae > Salticidae > Salticus > Salticus scenicus. The sequence continues at coordinate 132,506,083 of OZ005657.1, read as the reverse complement.
CAGACGGGGAGAAGCTGTTTTTTGAACAATTTATGAAAAGGGAAGCAGCATCATGTGCTGGGTGTATTTGCCAGCTGTTAGAGAGCTGTTGGGCATGAATATTAGGAAGGAGAGTGTCTGTGAGAATGGAATTATTTATTGCAGGGAGTTAGTTTTGTTAAAGTTGTATTTTAATTGGAGGTGAGCATGTGGAATACCAGTGATGACTGTGAGGGCATCAGTAGAGATTGTTTTGTAACCTCTAGAAATTTGGATCAAAAACATTCTCTATATTGAGTTAAGTTTATTCGACGCTGCTTTGGTGAGGTCCCCCCCCCCCCCCCCAAATGCCAGCGCCGTAGGTTAGGATCTTTTCTACTACTATTTTATACCAGGTTTTTAGGAAGAAGGTGGATATACCCCACCTCTTCCCTGCCATTTTTGCTGACTTGTAGAAGATTTTAGAAGTTTTTATCTTTAGGTCTTGCCAGCCAGTTTAGGTTTTTATCTATTGTGATTCCCAATATTTTTAGTTGGGAAACATGACGGACACTGACACCATCAATCCTCATCACTGGGTTCCGTTTAAGGAGTCTTGGGAAAGAGAAGGATAGTGCTTGCGTTTTCGAGGGTGAGAGTGTTAGATCTGATTCTATTAATAGGGAGCTTAAGAGGGAGAGAGCAGCCTGGGCCTGTTCCTTCAGAACTTTTCTCGTTAAACCCGAGAGAATCACAGAGAAGTCATCAGCATATGCGAGGGTTTTAAAACCCTCTGAGTTCATTTTTAGAAGAATTTTGTTGGCCATCAAGTTCCGGAGGATCGGGCCTAGACACGATCCCTGGGGGCAGCCCTTGGATTGTGGAAAAACACTGTAGTTAGGGCCCCAGTTAATCAAGATTTTCCTGTTGGAGAGGTAGGAGCTGATGACTCCCGCAAGATTTCCCGGACAGTTGAGTGTTTGTAGAGTGTGTAGGATGTGTGGCCATTCGATGTTGTCGAAAGCCCCTTTAATATCAAGTGAAATAAGAATGGTGTACTTTCCAGACTGAAGGTTAAGAACGCAGGAGTATAAAATTTGCTGCAAAGCGAGTTCACATGATCTGCCCTTTCTGAACCCGAATTGGTTGGGGTGGAAAAGATTATTGGATTCTAGGTAAAAATTTAGTTTATTGACAATGAGCTTTTCTAGTAATTTGCCTATTGTTGGGAGCAGGCAGATCAGTCGATAGAAAGATGGTTCAGAGGGAAGCTTCCCTTTCTTCAGAAAGTACACCACTTCACCCCTTCTGATAATTTCTGGAAAATATTGTAGTTTGAGGCATAAGTGTGTCCATATGTGAAATCGAGTTAAAAATAAATTTAAAGTAGTAAAAACTGTAATTTTTTTATGCTAGTAGTTTAAAACTGGCGTACAGAAAAATATTTGTGTATGTATCAACATACTCCCAAAGAAGAGAATATTTTTAAGAGATTTTCTTTAAAAAATAAAAATGTTGAATAAGTAAAATAAATTTCTTTGATAATAATGCCAATGCTCAGAAAAAAAAAAGGCCAGATCTCATAAAAGCTTAAATGAAATTTTTCCGTTTACTTTATTTTTATTCTTGATGTGTGATTTTCCCCTCAAATAAATTTTACCAAACGTATCGTAATATCTGTAGAATTTTCAAAAGAGCTGTAATAGAGTTGGGAAAAGTTGACTTCATAAGACACTTGGCTAAGAGATTTATTTTACTTTAAATATATAAATAAAATATACAAAGGAATACAAAACATTTATGATGTTATTTATTAAAGCGATGTTTGTGAATCACTTTATATTATTCCATACCTTACGTAATGTGAAAATCAGATTAATTAAAGTTAAAAATAATTTTGCTACATTTGTATATTAGAAAATACATAAATTAAATTTTTCATTGTTTGCTTATATACACGAAGTTCAAAAATCCTTTACCTGGACAAAATAAACATTTATTAAAAATTGCAAAAATGCAATAATATGGTGGCGGAATGGTTAGCGCTCTCATCAAGCATGTATATTCACAGTGATTCGGAATCCATATGTCGCAACTTAAAGAGCCTTAATGCGCAAAAAATAACAAAAGAGACATAACCCTAAACCTAAGCTAAATCAAAGTTGCGTAAAAAATGTACAGAATTTTATAAATCATTAAAAAATTTGAATGAATTCAATTTCAAAATTTAAATTTTTACACGGTCTCATCCAGTAGAAAAAAATCCTTTAAATGAAATGTATTCCATATTTTAATTATGATGAGAAAATTTCAGCACTTTATCAAAAATGTTCCAGAGGTATGAAGCAGCATAAAAGTTGACTTAAAGCCATTTTTTGAATGTCTTGAAAAGCATACTTCTGTAGCACGTTTCAGGGGTGATATACAAATTACGAGGGAAAACAATAGTAATACAAATAATTTTTCACATTTACATCCTAATTTTTGACTAATCTGTCAGCAAATCCTAATTTTTTTTTTTTTTTTTTTTTTTTTTTTTTTTTTGTAAATCAGTGCGCTAAAATTACGTATATAACGTAATGAAACTATACGGCACGGTTTACGCATTGTATATATTTCAGTTTGGTAAGATAATAAATATTGCATTTTTATAATTCTTAAAATTGAATCTCCAGTTTTTGATAAGTTTTTATAAGAGCCAGTATTTTTTTTTTTTTTTTTTTATAAATTTGTGTAATTTGTTTTGCAAGTCTAATATTGATATTTTAGGAATTAATTTATGCTGTATCTGCTCCTTTCGAGTTTCTAAAAAGAAGCACAAAACAGTTTTTAAATAAAAGTAAGATAGAATCATCGTACCGATATAAAATATTTTATTAAGATTAAAGACGATTTATTTCCTATACCCAATTTAGAACCTGTAAATATTAATTTAAAGATATTTTATTGTCAGTGATGATATTATTTTCAACAAAATCGTTTTTGTTTCAGTCAATAGTTAAAAGTATTTAAAAAAAAAAAAAAAAAAAAAAAAAACTCTTTTATTTTATTTTTTTTTCCAGTTTATATATTTTTTACATTGTTTCTGAAATAAAAAAAACAAAGAAAGAAAAGCAAAACGTTTATTTTCTTCATGACTGATAAGAAAAAAAACATGTTATTTAGTTGAGAAAAAAGGACATCAACGTTTATATAACGAATAAATTTCAGTGATACGAAAGTGGTATTCCATTCGATATGTTTGACATGTGAAGCCCTGTAATTCCAATTAAGTCTCAAGGATCCTTGCAGGAACATCAATCATTGAAAATAATAACAATAATAAATCATATTTCTCTCATACTTTGATAATTTTTCCATTATGCATTATTCAAGACTCAAAAGAGTACTATATTTTACATGAGACTCGAATAATAACACAGTACATTTATGTAACGTAATGCTTTTCGTATATAACTTAAGTATATTTTTTCTTTCATTTCCAAAGAGAAAAAAATACTACCGTATTTAAAAGATTACTTTTATAAAGAAATGAAATACCATACGATTCCATAATAATGTCTATCGTAAATAGCATTTTAAATAAACTTATCATTTATTTTCCATTTCAATAACAGGTTGAATATTCTGGTGCATGTTTTGATTTGAATAAGTTACATTGTATTCTTAGACTGTTTCAAATTTCGATCAATTGTATTAAATACCTCAGTAGGGAAAAGAGAGAGAGAGAGAGAGAGAGAGAGAGAAAGAGATAGATAGATAGATAGATAGAGATAGATAGATAGATAGATAGATAGATAGATAGATAGATAGAGAGAGAGAGAGAGAGAGAGAGAGAGAGAGAGAGAGAGAGAGAGAGAGAGAGAGAGAGAGAGAGAGAGAGAGGTTTGAAATTTTAAGTTTCTGCATTGGATTTTATTTTGGGAGGTAACAAAAAAATGGTGTTTTAAATAATCTGCCGTATAGTCGGTAACAAAAGTGGATTACGATTTTTTTTTGGGGGGGGGGATGTTAATGGTACAAGATATTTGATGAATAGTTGTTTGAATATATTTTATATATTAAGAACCTGAAAATAAAATATTTAACGAAGAATATATTTTGCATTTTGAAAAAAAAGCAGTGTCATGCTGAAATCGTGAGTGTCAGGACAGCTGTTAAAAAAAGTTTAAAAATTTTAAAACAATTAATTATTGATTTATGTATACCACATTTGAAAGAACGTTAAACAAGTCATGTTTAAGAGTTGATCGATCTCGTGCTCATACCAATGAACGATGCAACTGCAGTTCAAAATTTATTACGAAAATGCGTTCGGCCGTGTACATTTGACTGCGGCTTTTGTTGTGTTAGTAAATCAATTAACCTATCATTTATTTATTTATTTTAACTTTATTTTTTGCTTTATGAAATGTTCTATAAGTATAATCTTAATATTTATGTCCGAAATATAATTATTTTAACTGTATATTACAAAATGGCTTTTTATTCGCCAGATGGTAAGTACGCTGTAAAAATTTTTCCTACTAGATTACGGTCAATGGCCGGCAAAAAGTGTTCCAGTCACTGACCATAAAATAAATCATGCCTGTATATCTGCCATGATTTTTTTTTTCGAAGAAGGGAAGTGGTTTTTAATAAAGGGTTGATACTACGAAATTTACAGCTATTTGTTAGAAATACGGGTGTCGGGACTTTTTTCTCGAAGAAGGAAGTTGGCTATATAATTTAAATATCAACTATATGAGTTTTACGATAATTTCTTTGAGTGCATGGGTAACTTGCTGTAAAGGAAACGAACGTATTCTTATGCAGCCGCGTTTTCTTTTTCATAAAATATATGTTATATTCTTTTACAGTAATTTTAATCTATATAAATATTTCTTTAACGTGGACCAGTTATGATTAAGTTTTGTCGAAACGATACGATAGTGACGTAAGGTGCTGTCTGATTGGTCAATCAAGATTAGAATGTTCAAAACACAAATTCGGCTGCTACACATTTCGACTACAAAAATTCAATGTAATACACTTGAAATACACATTTTCTTAAAGAAATTCGAAAAAAATGTTAAAGTTTTGTGTTAAACACATACTCAAAATCTCCTACTTAAAAGTATATTTGGAAGAATTTAAAGTCAGATAAGCCTTGCATTTATAGCTGACTGTTCAGCAGTTTGGTGGTGGTGCCATCTACTAATCTAAATCTAAACCATTTTATTAAGATACAAATTTTTGAAAGCCAAAACTATATACAGTCGGCTGCAGAATTATTCGAGCACTAGCCAATAATTCCTATATTTAAAAAGTACACTTAAGACTGTTATGCTAAGTAAATCCTTGTCGAATCATGTTCTTAGACTGATTAAGAACATGACTCGACAAGGATTTATTTAACAAAGCTGTATTAAGTGTACTTTTTTTTTTGCAAGGATTATTGCTAGTGCTCGAATAATTTTGCAGCCGACTGTATATAATTACATTTTTCATTTACGGAATGAATGCTATTAATTTTTATTTATTTATTTTGTAGATACATTTATAACCATGGAAGTTCTGTTAAGTATGGTATATGGTAATTTAATTACATCAAATTTTTTGAAATATTTCATTTTTAATATAAAAATAATTTAATTTAATTCTAAGAATGTTTAACTAAGCAGACGAAAAAATTATTTTCCAAAATTGAACTTATAATGAAAATATCAAAGATTTAAAACTATTTATCGGGAAAAAAAATGGCAATTTTGCAATGATTTTATTTAAGAGTTTTCTGAAAATCATATTAGGTATGTAGCAGCTATCACGCAGATGTTCTGCACAGGAAAGACTAGTTATAGAATAAGATTGAATTAAAAATGAGTTCTTCTGGTTCAGTCGTAAGAATAGGTTGATTTCTTTATTCTTTCAAGTGGTCATTATTTTGAAACAAAATGATGTATCAAGCTGATAAATAAAATTCTTAGTGAAGGAAATCTTGATGAAGGCTATATAGGATGCATACCAAGTTTCTAGCAATAGGCTTATATATACATTTTTTTAATCTGAGTTTCATTTTTTAGCTGCTTGAAAAGTGACGCCATTTTGAAACAGGATGACAAATCAAATTAACGAACGAACTCATCAAAAATATTTTTCAAAAAAGTTCATTGCTCAATTTTGATTCGAAGCAATTCAGTATTTTGGAAGTTATCGTAATGACAAATTTTTCATTATACGTATGCAGGTAAATTAAGGTTACACAGGTTTCGAATGCTAAATAAAGCATATTTTATCTTTTTTTATATTTTTAAATACACTATCTACCAATAAGTATTTGGACATTTTCGAATTTAGACGTTTTGCCCAATATCAATAAAAATTCTTTACGAATTATCTTGAACCTTAGGGAGTGTAAAAAATATGTTACACTTCATATATTTCAGCAAAAGTTTTTACCCCAAGAGAAAAAAGGGACAAGTAAATAATTAAATAAATAAAAATAGTTTGGATCACCCTGTTAAAGCAATGCTTGAAAAGCGTTTTGGCTGTAGCATGTGATTATGAGGCTCCATGTAATTATCTGTATACATTTTTATGAGGCTACCACGTATACTCATGGAGATACAATGGTTTCTTTAAAAGAAGATGACAGGGGTTTTTATCAATATTTATTTACAATCAACAAACGTTTCATTACCATTGATTGAAACTAAATAAATATGTGAGTATATCCCCTATAGTTTAGCTTTTATCTTTAGAGGAACTGAAATACAGTTCATTCTATCGCCAACAACTTTTTAAATTTACACGATATTTGTTTGCAATTTTCAAATAAGTAACTGAATACTTTTGGCTATTAAATTACGCAAATGAATTTTTTTTTTAATTTGCGCATGCGTAGTTAAAAATTATTTCGTAAAATTGCTCATATTTCATAGGATATTTAACATTTTTGGATTCTGATTGCAGTATGCTGTTTCTAATGTAGCATACCAAGTTTTCTGTATATGGATTTGCACTGGATCTAATACCCTACATGCTATAATTTTAAAAGTAGGATTTTTTTTTCCAGTTTTTTAAGGAAACTGTTATACACTGCTCAAAATAATTAAAGGGTATTTATTGTAAGTTTTCTATAAAATAACGGTGTAAGCGAAATTTTTTCTGCAGAAATGGCAGAAGAGAGTCACAAATTCAAAATTTTCTCCTTTTCAAGCTTCGGAGTATGCAAATTTTAAATTTGACATAAAAAGCTACACTCTAAAGTAGCAGCGAAGGAAATTTGGCTTTCAATTTAGTGAAAGACATACAGGAAAAGAATGACAGACATTCAGTAAGGTCGTTGTTTCCATGAGTGCGATGACTCAACAAAGTCATTTAATTGATTCAGAAGCTTGGAGAGTTTCTGTCGGATAATTGGGGGGGGGGGGGATCACACCCTAAAGTAGCAAAAGCAGCTGGAGTTTTTCAAAGTGTGATTTAAAGAACATTTAACCAATTTTTTAAGACTGAAAATGCAGGCCGAAGATCAAGACAAGGTCGGATACTTGCAAAAACACCCAATGAAGATTGATATTTAACCTAACGGCTCGAAGATACAGAAAAATAAATGCTATTTTTCTTCAGCAGCACATTCGCTTGGCTACTGGCACCACAGTTTCGACTCAAACTGTCCGAAACCGGCTACACGCTGTAAAAATATGTCTGAGAATCTCACCTCTAAGTCGGCACCCATCAGAGCTCCATTTCGAATGATGTGAAGATCAGTACACCCATCTATGGAGATACCAGTATAGCCTATCCTCCGCTCCAACACACGTCAAATCTAACACTTCCATGCACGAACGCAGGATTGTTTCCAGTGACACGTTCTCTACAGATGAAAATACGCCTATTATCAGAATGAACAGAAAAACGGAACTCGTCAGAGAAAAGAATATCGAGCCATTAATTTCTCCTCCATTTCATGTGCTCTGTTGCTCACTTCCTGCGGGCGCGACGGTTCCTTGTTGGAAACGTAATACATACCATTGGTGGGAGAGCATACAGATTTGCAACATGGAGCCTGTTTCGAACAGTTTGAGTTGAAACTGTGGTGCTAATAACAGAGTGAAGGTGATGCTGAAGAACAGGGGCGTTCAAATTTCGGTGTCTCCTAGCCGTTAGTGTTAAATTTTCATTTTCATTTTGAGTTGTTCCATGTCTACGACCTTGCCCTGGTCTCCGGCTTGCATTTCCAGTCTCCAAAAAATGATTCCAGACCCTGAAAATCACATTTCGTGAAACTCCAGTGTCTTCCTCCACTTCGGCTTGTGTTCGCCCACCCCCTCTCACTGACCAACAACTCTCCAAACTTCTGAACCGATTAAATAACTTCGTTGAGACATCGCACTCATCAAAACATCGCCCTTACTGAATGTTGATAATTATTTTCCGCTTTATCTTTCATTAACTTGAAAGCCAAATTTCATTCGCTGCCGCTAAAGCGTCGATTTTGACGTCAAACACAAAGTTTGCACACTCGAAAGTTTGAAAATGAAAAAAAAAAAATCGCTTATATTGTTATTTCATATAAAACTTATAATATCCTTTATTTGTTTTGGGTAGCGTACCTCCATGAATATATGTGGTAGCCTCATAAAAATTTAAACAGATAATTACAAAGAGCCTCATAATCAGATGCTACAGCCAAAACGCATTTTAAACATTACTTTTTAGAGGGTGATACAAAACACCATGATTTTTGTTTAATTTTTTACTGGCCTTCTATCTTATCGGGACAAAACTTTTGCTGAAATTTATGTTGTATAACTTGTTCTTTATACTGTTAAAGGTTGGTTGGGTTTAACTTCGCCCTAATACTGTGCTATGGGTCATTGACGACGGTCTGGGACGCACCCCTGAAGACGGTTCAGAAACATGCCATCACATTTTTTATCCTTCACGGAGAGAATAGTTCCCCCGCTTCAGTAAGCCCCAAAGGTATAATTTGGATTGAATATATATATATATATATATATATATATATATATATATATATATATATATATACAGTCGATAACAAAAGTGTCCGAACACTAGCAAAAATTCCTATGTAAAAAAAGTACACTTCATACGGTTTTGTTAAATAAATCCTTATTGAATCATGTTCTTACACTGACTAAGAACAGGATTCGACAAGGGTTTATTTTAAAAAACCGTATGAAGTGTACCTTTTTTACATAGGAATTTTTGCTAATGTTCGGACACTTTTGTTACCGACTGTATATATATATATATATATATATACTATTAAAGTGTCAAGATAATTCGTAAAGAATTTTTCTATATATTTGACAAAACGTCTAAATTCGAAATGTCCAAATACTTATTGGTAGATAATGTATAATGATAAAAAAAAAAAAAATAAATAAATAAATAAATAAAATAAATAAATAAAAAAAAGTTAAAAATTTGAATTATAATAAAGAGCATCACTTAAACAATATTTTATAAAATTTTCAGTAAAAGTATGGGAAATTCAGCTGGGGGTTCTGGTATCTGGAGATCCTTCCGTAAAACGGTGGACGCAAGACTTTTCAAAAACTAATGCATCGATCTTTTTGAAATTTTGAGCACTTCTTCAAAATAGAATTGACTAGTGCTTGAACGAAAGATTTTTTTTAAATTCATTATTATTATTTTTTTTCGATTACAACTAATTTTACAAGGCTATGCGTGGGTTAAAGTGCACCGAAAATCGTACTGATTTTGCATATGATTCTGCCTAAATTTCAATTTTTTTAAATTCTTCGTTCAAGCACTAGTCAATTCTGTTTTGAAGAAGTATGCAAAATTTGAATAATTTCAAAACTCTAACTAATTTATTCGGTCAAAAATTTCGATATAGAATTTTTATCTGGTTTAAGTGTTTTAAGGTCTCCTGAGTCCAAAATTACATTTTTTAGAAATTGATTATTGTGTATGTGTGGGATGAATCTTCTGACTATCAAATCTCCAAAATGAAAAAAGATAGAACGACGAAGCTTCATATTTAACACAGGTTCGGTGTATATATTATCGCCAAAATTTTTGGTGAAAATTGAAAAATTGGAAGTGTAGGACGTGGAAAACCGAAAGAGACAAATCCGTATGTCAAAACAACTCAAATATTTGTTTTACATTTTTTTTTTTTTTTTTTTTTTTGCTCCTTCTTTTGCAATAAAAAATTCATTTAAACACATTTCGCAATTAATTAATGACGTTTTATTTAATAAAACTCATCTATTATATGGTAATTTTGCTGAAAAAAAAATAAAGATATTTTATATGATTACAATTTGTAGTAAATATAATTCGTACTTATATCTTCCTTTTTCTTCTTTTCAAGCGCTTTTTCAATTTTAAGTGAAAATTTCTACACTGAAAAACCGAAATATTAATTTTTATAATTCATTTATTTTTCTCAAAATTTACAGCCTCAGAAATAACGCATGATCATTCGTATAAAAATTAGAGTCTTCGTTCAAATATCAAAGTTTTAATTTTATACTTCAAAAATGTTTTATGCTTACAGTGTGTCTTCTTATCGTGCATTTCCTACAATCTACAATAGACTTTTTTAAAATAAAGTTTTCTTTGATATCCCATTCATTGTTTCGGCAAACAATTTCCCGAACACGACTTGTCTGTATTTCGAAAACATCTGAATGTCTGTGTATGCATGTTAGCAATATTTTGTGTGTACTATATCTCATGAAAAAATTGCACAGGACATTATGAAACTTTGTATTTGGTTGGATCCCGATATAAATCGGTGCTGACTTCATAAAATTTTTGCAAAAGATCCGTATTAGATCCGTGAAGAAAAAGAAACGGATCTAGATACGTATACAGATTTATTTATTTATTTATTTTTTGCGGATATCCGCAGATACGAAGCGGATATCCACAATTATTATTTCACTTAATATAGATATTTCACTTAAGGTGACAATATATTTTTAGGGAAAAAATATCTACAATTTTAATTCTATTACTGCAAAAAGTTACAGTTTTAAGTAGTAGTATTTGTAGAGATGAAGTATCATATTAAAATTAACATTCACATTATAAATAATTAAGATGTTAATTAAAATTATTAATTAATCATCAAATTTCAAAATATTACTATGCGAATTAATTTTGGACTTAGATTTCCAAGTTGTTTTTTACAAGTAGTTTTAGAGGATTTTAACAAAAGGTAGTTGATTTTTTTTTTTTTTTTAAATATTTTTTTTATTTATTTATTTTATTTTTTAATGATATTAATTATACGGAAAAGAAAGAAAGAAAGAAAAAAATTCTGTTTTTAACGAAAAAAAGTTAAGTGTATATATATAAGAGAAAATTTAAATATAGGAGGGAGTAAAACCTGAATTATTAAATAAATAGAACTAGAACAAATTTCTTATAAACCAATGCGCAAAAGCAGCAAAAGGAAATATAAAACTATAATAAATAAACAAAATTTACAAAACCAGATAAAAATTTAATCCCAAACCACATGAGGGCCTTCATCAGGGGAGCTCCCCCATGTAGGGAAAGGAAAATGAGAAGTTTCTGACGAAACGCTGGTATTAACCAAAAAACACGTTTCTAGCCCCCAACTTCTCACAGATGGAAGCACGAGCATACAGCAAACGAATTTTAATTAATACATAGCAATTAAATTCAGCATAAAAAGCAATTAAATTCAGAAATAAAGCATAAAATATAATACATCAAATATAAAATTCAAGAAATATAATGCATCAAATAAAAAATACAAGAAATTAAATAAAACAAGAATATATATAAATACATACGTGGACAAAATGGAATAGTCAGAAAATGGAAAATTGAAAACCACCCCCCTTTTATAAACATAGAACCCTTTTCAGCTAGTAGGGAAATTACCAGCACTTAAATGTCGCCCAAAATGGAACAACAAACCTTAAGTGGGATTGTCATCAAGAATACTGAAATGTTTATTGATTAAAATAACAGGATAGCGGTTAACAGTTAGAATATTTTTGAGATTTTTCATAGCCAGATTCAGGTGTAAATTGTTATTGCAAATCATTTTAATTCTATTTATTTGGGTGAACATAATATTTTTTAAAATTTTATGATTAATACAGGAGAACCAATTTGTTAAATTACAAACTTTAAAGTTAAAATCTTGTCTTTTATCATAAATCCCAATTAACCATTTATTATCTGTTTTTTTTTTAATTTTTAAATCCAGAAAAGAAGTTTGGTCTTCAGAGCCAGTACGGATTAAGACAAGATCGGAGGGATAAATTTCAGCTGCATACTTCGCAAAATCTACACAGTTTATTGTAATTACGTCATCAATATATCTATAAAAGTCAATATCTTTGAATTTTCTTTCAAACAGAAACAAAAAAATATTGGCAAAGGCACTCGAGTAACTTGTTCCCATCGGGATACCGAGAATTTGTAAAAAAAATAATTAACACCGTTAAACAAACCATTTTCGAAGATGCAAAATTTAATAAGGTTAATCCAGTAAACTTTATCGCAGTTTATAACATGTCAAAATTCCTCATAATTTTTTTCAAAAATTTCTAGAACCAAGTAATGTGGGATACTACCAAAAAGGTTTTCAAAATCATAAGTATTAATAGTAAAAATATTTTCTGAATTTTCTTTAAAATACTTTAAAATTGGGTAATTATTTTTAATGATACTGCAATTATCGTCTGATACTGCAATTATATATATATATATATATATATATATGTGTGTGTGTGTGTGTGTGTGTGTTTAATTTAAAAATTTTAAAATAAAAAAAAGGAAAAAAGTAAAATTTGTGCTAGGATATAAAAACAAGCATCGAAAGAAATTTCATGGCGATTCAGCAAAAAATAATACGCAAGGAACATTTTAAACTTCACAGAACTTTATAAAGATTTGTTTTGTTAGAATTATGTTTAGAGTTTTGTCTTTACAATATTTGCTTATAAATATAAACGCTTATAACTCAGCGTAGAATGATAAGATTTGAAAAATTATTTTTGCTACACAGTAATACTCGCATATCACTTATGTAGTTTCAGATTTTAGTAAAATCGAAATATCGAAATTTTAGTTCAATTTTACCAGTTTGGAAGCCCATTGTTGCCTTAAGTTTTTCAGCGTACTTTTGATCTTGAGTAGGTTTCTAGCTTTCGATTATGATAGCGTGTTTGGACCTAATAGTTTAAATGGTTTATAAAAGAGTGGTGTGATTTTTGGACAATACCGTCTAAAAAGGTCTTGCATGTAGGATATTGTGTAGACAAAGGAAGGTTTTCTTTTTACAAAAAACCTCTTTTGTATTAATTTTCAGCATAAAAGCAACATCTCGGCCGTCGTGGAACGAACCCACAACCGTCGCGTTATCAACATGACGCTCTAACCGACTGAGCCAACGAGCGACGTAAAAGTCTGCGTACATTTACTTTAAAGTGGAAGTGCCTTGTTTTTTAGCGTGATACGAAAATGCGATCATAAAACCCAATATCAATAAAAAGCTTCCAAAAAATTTATTTATTTATTCAATTTTTAATAAATTTTTATTTTGTGCTTTATAGTAACTAGATAAAAAGCTGTTTAAAAAACTCTTCAAAAATTATTAGGATACTGTGTACACAACGAAATATTTTCTTTTATTAATTGGCACCTTTTTTATTAATTATTTACAAAAATTAACACCTCGGCCCGGCGCGGATCGAATACAAGACTCAAGAGATACAATGAATTGCTTTAAGGGGAAGTTTTTTTTTTTTTTTTTTTTTTTTTTTTTAGCGTGACAGAAAACGCGATGACAAATCCAATTTCATATAAAAATATACGTATATATATAACTTCTAAAAATATTTATTTACGTATTTTTTACTTAAAACTTTTTATTTTGTGCTTTTTTAATATCTAAAATATTTTGTATTTTCTAATATCTAAAAAAAAAAAAAAAAAAAAAAAAAAAACTTCTGAAAAGAACTCTTTAAAAATTCTTAGGATACTGTGTAGTCAACAAAAAATTTTCTTTTATAATATGACACCTTTTCTACTAATTATCTGCAAAAATTAACACGCCGGACCTTCGGGGATCGAACTCTCGACCACCGCGTTATTAACGTGATGCTCTAACCAACTTCGCCATGGAGCGACAAACTCAGCAGCTTATATTTACTTTAAAATGGAGGGGCCTTATTTATTAGCGGGACAAGAAAACGCAGTGACAAAATCAATTTCATATAAAAATCTTCTAAGAAGCTTCTTAAAAAAAATGGTCAAATTTTTTTAGGATAGTGTGTAGACAACGAAGGATCTTTCATTTATAATTTGACATCTTTCCTATTAATTATTTGCAACAAAGTAACACATCGGTTTTCGAACTCACAACCATCGCGTTATCAACATGACACTCTATCTAATTGAGCTAACAGGCGACGAAAAAAGGCGCTAACATTCACGTTAAAGTGGAGGCGTTTTGTTTTTCAGTGTGACACGAAAATACGATGACAAAATCCAATTTCAACAAGAAAACTTCTTAAAAAATATTTATTTATGTATTTTTTTTTTTTTTACTTAAAACATTTTATTTTGTGCTTTTTTAATATCTAAAATATTTTGTATTTTTTAATATCTAAAAAAAAAAATGCTTCTTAAAAAAACTCTTCAAAAAATCTTAAGACATTGTAAAGTCAACAAAGAATTTTCTTTTATCAATTGACATCTTTTCTACTAATTATCTGCAAAAATTAACACACCGGACCTCCAACTCTCGACTACTGCGTTATTAATGTGACTCTAACCAACTAAGCCAAAGTGCGACAAACGGAGTAGCTTACGTTTGCTTTAAAATGGAGGCGCCTTATTTATTAACGTGACAAGAAGACAATTTCATATAAAACGCTTCTAATAATTAAGCAAAAATTTATTACGAAATAACCTAGTGTGTCACTCACACGACTTTCTCTTACCCTGAAATTTAATACTATAAATACAGGTTGCAGATTAAAAGGTAAGATAACGAGTACTGTTATGTAAACCTGTGTTAAACAATTCATATTAGGCTTCTGAAGAGTTTTATATGATAATTAGTTCTGTGTGAGGGGGGCTACCGACCCCCTCAACCCCCCGTTTCATTAATGCACCTACATTTATGAATTTAATTCGGTTATTAAAAAATATTTCTGTTTTTAAAAAATAATTTATTAAAATTATTATTAAAAAAAAATATCTTTTATGATAATGCAGACGATTTCCATATTAGAGAAGTAGTATAACACCAAATATAAAAAAAAGTCCATTTTATTCTCAATATTAAAAAAAAAAAAAAAAAAAAAAGATTTTTTTCGTTAAAAGTAAAAAAAAATCTATAACTTTGTTTTAAATTATCGCAGATCGATGGTTCAACCATTCGTTTTAAAGGTATTGGCGAGCTCTTTTGAAAGATACCCATCATGAAAATTTACTCCCCTCGAGGGGGGACTTCCCCCCTCCCCCCCGGGAGGGGGAGGCGAGGCTCCTACATATACAATTTTTTTTTCCCAGTTAACTATCTCTGTTACAAAAAATATATTTTAGTTTCATTTGGTTTAGTGGATATAGACGTTAAACTCTACTTACCTGCACTTTCCCCCATAGACGTAATGTATTAGAATTCTCTTGATTGTCCTTGTACACGAACCATTTGCTTGATCTTAACGAAAAGCTTACTGTAGCATCCGTATATGATACATATTTAGAATACCAAGTTTGAACTTTCTGCCATAATTTGTTTTTGAGGTATGCTGATAACAGACAGACACACACACAGACATACACACAGACCATTTGCTAAAAACATGATTTTCGTATTCAGCGGACCTCATAACGTGTAAATATAACAAAATCTCGCGTTCGAAAATTTGACCCAAAAATAATACTTTCTCTACTTTATGGGTAAGAGAAAGTAAAAATTGAAAATAGACTTGAAAACAGACTTTTATTTCTAATATTGAAAACAGACTTTTCAATATTAGAAATTTTCTGTGCATTTTTAGTTATTTTCAAAAGTGCTCGCACATAGCACAGAGATTAATATAACTAATTAAAAATAATATTAAAATTATTCTAAAGCATAATTTAAATCATCACTGACTCTATTTTGTTTGAATTTTACATACGATTTCACGTATGAAATATACAAATAGAATTTATTAAATATACATATATATATACACTGCATAAAAAAAGTAGACGGACACTTACTTGTCATACTTTAAAGCTGATTATTTCTTTAATTAGAGATGTGAGGTTCATTTCTCTAATATACAGTCGGCTGCAAAATTATTCGAGCACTAGCAATAATCCTTGACAAAAAAAAGTACACTTAATACAGCTTTGTTAAATAAATCCTTGTCGAGTCATGTTCTTAATCAGTCTAAGAACATGATTCGACAAGGATTTACTTAGCAAAACAGTCTTAAGTGTACTTTTTAAACATAGGAATTATTGGCTAGTGCTCGAATAATTTTGCAGCCGACTGTAATTATATTCTTGAGACATCATATATTATTATTTTTTGGATATAGGTTCAATCCTTTTGAATTATGTAGTTGAAAAATTCAGGAAACAAAAATGGTGCATATTTCCACTGTAATTTTTCTTAAAAAAAGTAGACGGACACATCTTGTATCTCTAAAATAAAACGTTTTTAGTAAGGGGTTAGTCTCCCATTTGCTTTCATAAGTTCATATACTCTGTTAGGCATCGAATCAATGAGATTCTGGATCTTTTTTTGACAGAAAATTTCCCAAATGTTTGTAAGAGCTTCTTTGAGCTGGTGAATTGATTCATACTGGCGTCCACCCTCATAATTTTTATGAACAAGTATAGCCCAAATGTTTTCTACAGGATTCATATCCGGACTTTTGGCTGGCCAGGGTAAAACATTGAAGTTGTTTTCATGAAACCATTTTTTAACGTTGTTAGCGGTGTGTATTGGCGCTGCATCTTGTTGGAAAATCCAGTTTTCTCCTCCAAGATCACACGCAAATGGCAAAAGCTCACTGCTTAGCGTTTCAATATAATCTTTGTGAGTCTGCTTCTTACTTAGGAACACTAAATTTGTCCTTCCACCATAGCCAACAGCTAGCCACACCATCACGTCACCACCACCAACTTGCCGAGTAGCGTACATTTGGTCTTCTTTCTCCAAACTGTGCCAATAATATTGATATCCGTCTGGGCCGTCTAAATTAAATTTTTTCTCATCTGAAAAATCTACAGCTATCCATTCTGTAGTCCAAGACATATGGTTTTGAGCCCACTGTAGGCGTTCTGTCACGTGGTGGTCCTTCCAGCATGGATGATGTTTTCTCTTCTTATATTGAAAGAGCTTAATGTAGTTATAAATTGTCTGAGAAGTTACGTTAGTAATTCCTGTGCTTATTCGAACTCTGGGAATTGATGCTTCAGTTTTTTTTCAGCTCAGTAAAAATTTTTCTTTGGTCTCTAAGCCAAAGTTTCTTTGGCCGGCCACTCTTTTTCCTTACGTCATGGGCTTCAGGAGCACGTAGAAAATCGCTGATGCTACTTTTGCTTATTAGAAGTAGCCTACTAATTTCTCTGACTCCTTTATTAACATTTTTCAGCGCTGTAATCTGTCCTTTCTGGTAATCAGTTAGAGGAATTCCTCGTGGCATGGCGCATTCATCTCCAAGAAATTTAACTACGTAAAACCATCATGTCAAGCACGTTAGCAATTGGCAAAATACCAAATGTACATGTACATACAAAACTGGTATTCCGCAAGAAACACCCACTTAGATAATTACAGTTTTTGACCAGGTCCGTCTACTTAAAAAAAAAATATTGTGCCAATGTATATCTTTTTTCTTTTCTGCATTTCCCTACATTAAAATTATAAATAATTGAATATTTTTATTTGTCTGTCAAAAATATGAAGATTGATAAGTATAAACATGTTAAAGAATTTTAATTGACATTTCCTATTAAACAAAGGCGACGTTTTAAAAAATTGTAAAGAAGTGTCCGTCTACTTTTTTTATGCAGTGTATATATATATATATATATATAAATTGAATGAATTAAATTGTTTAAAGTTGTTTAAAGTTTCAAATATACGTTAGTAACCCGAATATCTGTACTTTAATGTCATGTAAAAGATGTTTTGCGCAAATTTGCACCTTTTCGAAATAAATGGACTTAAACATTTTAGGACTCGTTTTACGAATTCAAAAATTGCTGTACTACAATAGATAATTTCCTAAATATCTGAAAATAGGATATATATATATATACATACAGGTTACAACATTAGTATAAAAATTATATAATTTTTTTCAATAAAACGGATTTTAAGAATATTAATTTTTTGTTATTTTTGTAAAATTTTATAATAATAATAATATAATTAACAAAAACAATATCCTTTTCAAAATTTTACATTTTTTTTGCAAATATAAATAAATATAATCTTTCTACATCTCTAAGTAGTTTAAAATTTTGCATACATCATTTTTCACATAAATAGGAGCATGAATGGAAAATTGCATAAATTTTTGTAAATGTAACCAATTTAAAAATATTCAGCCATGCATGTTTTACTCTGCTTTTTATGTGAGTACGAGCAAAATCTACTTTAATAATAAAATAATTAAATACATTTTATATAAATTTTTCTTTGACAGTATTTAAATTGACCATTGGGGTTTAAACTATTGTATATCCTAGAAATTCGAGGACAGCCCGTTTTCTTGGAATTGTTTATTTTAAGTTGAAAAAAAAAAATTGCGAGGAAATTGTTTATCATAATTATTATCTTTTTGGTCCTCATTAACTTAGAAAAAAAAATTTTTCTTTCGAATTTATATAAATAAATTTTTTTTCGTGATTTTTCATCACAAAGGTAATCTAATATGGTCACCATAGCATATAAAGAGATAACTGAATTTGAATGTCTGCTGTGACTTTTTTCAGTACTTCAAAAATGTTTAAATTAAAAATTTAAATACTGAATGTTAAACTATTAACGGACAGATTAAAGGACTGAAAGACAGATACAGAATAATTAATCTGATTTACACTCTTAAACATTGTTAGAGTTAAAACGCTTACTTAAAACGAAATTCAGTTACAGCAATTTCCAGTTGTAGCCCGTAATGTATATGAATATTTTAGTGTACCCTGTATATTTTAACATTTGTCATACTGTATATATATATATATATATATATTTGTTCATGAAAAACAAATTTATTTTCTTTATGATTTGTGTAAAATAAAGGCATTAAAATATGGTTTATAGAAACACTTCTCACAGAACGCAGTACTTGAAAAATTTTCGTGTATCTCTATAAACAAACGAGTGGTGGTACTTACAATATTTTCAACAGGAACTTCCTACTTTGAGTTTGAATAACATATATCAGTTTCAAGGAATTACATGAACATTTAAGGGGGTTGGAGCGCGGACAGACGGGCCAACAAAACGAAGTCATAAACATTTTCCAGCTTTGCTGGAAAAAGTTAAACATGATGTAATAAATCTTCATTACGCGGATTTTGGCTTAATTTTCTTGTATGAGTCTGTATTCCTGTACTTTCGAAATTCTAAAATTTTATTTTTAAATCCCTATTAAAATTCTAAAACTTTATCTCTAAATCCATATTTTTAAAGTGTAAAAATGTTTTTAAAGAAACATAGTACAATTTCTTTCAGTGTCATGTATTATACTAATTTAAACATAAATATACCAAAAATGTTCGTCCGTATAACCTTAAATACCGTAGTACACTATCTACCAATAAGTATTTGGGCACTTTCGAATTTAGACATTTTGTTAAACATCTAGAAAAGTTCTTTAGGAATCATCTTGAAACTTTTGTAGTGTAAAGAACATGTTATTCCTCATATTTTCAGCAAAACTTATGACCTGAAAAGGAAAAGGGAACCAGTAAACAATTAAACAAAAATCAAAATGTTTTGGATCACCCTGTAATAAATAATGCTTTTAATGCGTTTTGACTGTAGCATGTGATTAAGAGAATTTTTCTCACTATCTATATAAAATTTTATGAGGCTACCAAATACATTCATGGATATATATCTGTTTCTTTAAAAAATTGCAGAAATAATTTCCACCTTTTTAATTATAACACGTAGGATATTAGATCTAGGGCAAAGTTATTTTTAGGAAATATGGCATACTGTATCAGACACAGCATACAGCAATCAGAATGCAAAAATGTTAAATATCTTGCGAAATACGAGTATTTTTACTAAACATTTTTTAACTACGTATGCGCAAGCTTTATAAAAATTTCATTTGCATAATTCAATAGCCAAAGGCATTGAGCAACTTATAGGAAAACCCCAAACAAATATCATGCAAATTCAAAACGTTACGAGATAGAATGGACAGAATTTCAGTTCTCTCAAAATAAAAGCTAAACTATAAGGGTTTTACTCACATTTTTCATTTTGATTCAATAAATGCCCTAATTGTAATAATCGCTGATTGTAAATAAATATTGATAAAACCTTTTAACATCTTTCATTTTTTCGAGGAGAACTTAAATTCTGTTCATTCTATCTTTCGTAATGTTTTGAATTTACATGATATTTGTTTGGGGTTTTAATATAAGTTGTTCAATACCTTTGGCTATTAAATTATGCAAATGAAATTTTTATAAAGCTTGCGCATGCGTAGTTAAAAGTTATTTAGTAAAAATGATTAACAGGGAGGAGGGCCGCTCACCACTCCAGGAGTGGTGTCGAGCGATTCTAGCTATGCTAGCCCCCTCCTACGGAAAGTTTATTTAAAAAACTTAAAAAAAAAAAAAAAAAAAAATACAAGGGCCGCTGGCGACAGGTCTCCCACGCGACAAGCAGCGGCGGTATAGAAGTCATATTTCATTTTAATACTGAACTCATCACGACAAGGGGCACCAATGCAGAGCAGAGATTGGTTAAGGTTGTGCCGGACATAACTCTTCGCGATAAGGGGCACTTGGTTAGGATGCTGTTGAACGGAACACAAAGGTTTACTGAAATTGCTTATGGTAAAATTGTGATGTGCATTGAGCCAGTAGTAATTGAAAAATCAGTAGAGGAGTAGAAACATAAGCAGTATTTAATTGACTTAGTCTATTAAGTTTGAAATTTCCATAAGAAGAGAAAAAAAATTTGTTTAGCTTTTGAATTAAAGAGGGTCTTGTAATTATGTTCTCTAACCAGTTGGGCTGACCACAAGAACACAGGGGTGAGCGTCGGCGGTGAAACTTGTTAAGGTAAAAGGGGAAAGGGCCGTGGCTCAGTAAAAGTAATTGTATTTCGTAAGGTATTTAACATTTTTGCATTCTAATTACTGTATGCTCTGGGTCTAATTTAGTATGCCATATTTCCAAAAAATGGCTTTGCACTAGGTCTAATAACCTACGTGTTATAATTAAAAAAGAGGAAATTATTTTTGCAATTTTTTAAAGAATCCGTTATCTCTCCATGAATATATGTGGTAGCCTCATAAAATTTTATACAGATAATGAGAATAATCTTCTTAATCACATGCTACAGCAAAAACGCATTTAAAGTATTACTTTTTACAGGGTGATACAAAACATTTTGATTTTTGTTTAATTTTTTACTGGTCCCCTTTTCCTTTTCAGGACATAACTTTTGCTGAAAAATATGAGGTATAACACGTTCTTTATATTGTAAAAGTTTCAAGATGATTCTTAAAGGACTTGCCTAGATATTTGGCAAAATGTCTAAATTCGAAAGGATACAAATACTTATTGCTAGATAGTGTAATCCTATGACCCTTTTCGCCTAAACTTCTATCCACTGTGCGACGGTCTTGGATTATCGGCTAGGAGACTACAGGAAAAGTGTTGATTAGTAAGTCGGTAATAATTTAAATATGTATGTTTACCACCAGCTTTTAATTTAAGCAACTTTAAACTGCAAAATTGAAAGGGTCAAGCGCTAATATGAATATTGTCATTTTCTAGATATTAATGGTCAGTTACTAGCAAAATATTATGCTGAAATTTTATCGTAAAAGTCATAAATTATAGAAAAGAGAACAATGAAATGATTCGCAGTTATTAAGAGCGTTCTAATCTCATTGAAAACCAAACCTCATGTTACTCTATGGGGAAATTTGTTACCACAAATTTCCCGATAGAACAATGATTATTATGAAATAATTACTCCATAACAACTGATTAACTAATGTATTATTATTTTTTTAAATTACGTTATCACATTTAAAAAATTTACAGTCGAAAAAAATTGTTTTTCATATTTGTCATATTTTATTTTCTAGCTAAAAATTTCGAAAAATGCACTTAAGTTTTTTTTTTACTCAAAAGTAAAATATTAAAAATTAAAAAAAACTAAATAACAAAAAAAAAAAAAAAAAAAAAAAAAGTGGGGATTTTTCTGAATGTGAAAACGGAATTAAAATATTAATAATAATAATAATGAGTAATTGTGGAAACAAATCTTTCTACATAATAAAATAGGCCCTGACTGCCACCGAGATTAAGTATTGTGCGCTCTTAATCCTTATACATTGACTAATAAATAGAAAAATCTCTAAAAATACAGTCAATGATTACGTTAGAATATAAAATGAAACATTGAGAAATTTCCGTTAAAAGGTCAGTTGCTGGGTTCACTCTAACTTTATCTAGAACTTTGTTGTCCAAAATCTATAATCGACAGATCAGCTAATAAAATGCTTTAATTGTACATTTTTCCTGAATATTTGCTGCATTTGAATTATTATGTATTATTTTATAGGCTTGGATAATATACTGTTAAAAAAAAAAAAAAATAATAATAATTGATCTTAGTTGAGTTTTAAAGACACATTTTGAGAATCGCAAACATGTAAATTATGCAAATTTAAAAACAAAATAAATAAAAAAAAGTTAATGATAATAGCATTAAAAATAAATAGAATAAAAAAGATTTTAAAATTATCAAAAATATAGAATTGTTGATGACATATTGAAAGTAATTTTTTATCCTACTTCTTCAGGAGCATAATACTTCATCAGGGGCAGAAGTGAGAGAATATAAGCAAATTTAAGCAATTTCTATCTTTCATGCATCCATTAAATTAAAAGTTTACTGTAAAGAATGTAACTATACCACCCTTTTATCTACCGTCGGTACTTAAAAGTTCCATTATATTAAAAAATAATTAATAATAATAATAATAATAATAAAACAATAATAACAATACGTTTTTATTTAAAAATGTACTCTAATCAATTCAGCGGATGTGGATAGCATACATGTGTGCAAATATCCAGTTAAATTGGATAATACAAAGTAGGTTAAAATTAGAAAACTAATTTTGTGACTGAAGATGCTGCTTAGCATGTATTTCGTCAGAGTTATACATGCAAGCGAAATTTCAGCTCAAGTGGACGGTAGGAAGTGGGTTAAAGTTCAAAAACGAATTTTGAACTAGATGGCCCAGCGTCACTAAAGCCCCATTCCTAAGTCCGTTACTACTTAAGCATGCATTATCACTCGAGTTAATGCATGCAAAATTTCAGTTCCTTCGAACGATAGATAGTAGGTTAGAATTTGAAAATAAATTTTGAACTGGAGTTGGGAATCTAGGGTTTACCTCCCCCCCCCCCTCATCTGTTATTGCTTGAACATGTATTGTCATCGGAATTATACATGTATGCAAAATTTTAGCTAAATCAGATGATAGGAAATGGGCTAGAATTTAGGAAAAAAAAAAAAAAAAAAATGAACTTTTGTTGGAGGCCCACTGACCTCAGTCAGTGACCCATCAGTTAGAGGCCCATCCCTAACTACGTTACTACTTGAGCAGGTATTATTATCGGAGTTACACGTGTATGGGAAATTTCAGCTGATTCTGATGATAGGAAGTGGATAAAAATTAAATTCTTGAATTTGACTCACATACATAAATAAACAGCGTTCTACACATAAATAAACAAATACTAAGTTAAATGAAAGCATGTAAAAAATGTGAAATCGATAAGGTAAGAATGTTAATGGTAAGAATGTTAAAGATATGGATAAGGATTGAACACATATACCTCACTTTAATCTCATTACATGGCAGTAGACGTTCCATGAAACAGTTTATGTTCAATAAGAGACTTTTAGAGAGTTGTCACTGTTTATGATTACTGTGTTTCATGTTATCCTCTGTGTTATAATTAATTTATATATCACCTCAATAATCTACCATAAGTCCTAAAAAAATATAAAGATGATAAAAATAATTACTTTTCTACATTTGGTTTTTAAAGTCCCGACCTTTTTTATACTTCTGTGCAGCGACAGTGCGATAATGTACCATCTCATTAAGTCCTCATAATTTACTACGATGATAAGATAAGAATAATATTTATTGTTTATATCTTTAAAATTTTCTTTTAAGTAATTAAAAAAAAAAAAAAAAAAATCAAATAAATTTGTTTTTTTTTTTTACGAAATAAACAAAACGTTCATCTACTCTTCATTTACTGCGTTATGAATGTGACAACTTAAGTGATAAAAGATCCATATAGATCCTAAAATATTAGAAACATTTTTTTTTTCTGCTATGTTAATTAATTAAATTTTTCTAGGATTTCTCATTAAGTTTTATCTTTTCCTTGCTTCCTTATTTTATTATATATATATATATGTATATACATTATTATTATTTTTTATTTATTTATTTATTTTTTGCAGTAATTTTTGTCTTCATTTTGACTTTTTTCTTTGTTGTCATTTGGTCTTGCAGAGAATTTGAGGAGAGTTGGCGTCCGTTAGGCTGGTTTAACCCGCTGCACCCGTCTCTTAAGCCGCGGTGGCCTCTGCTCCTTCTTCTGGTCATTTTTTTTTTTTTTTTTTTTTTTTTTTTTTTTTTGTACTTTGATCATATTTGTTGTATATGATCTCATCTGTCGGTATCTCGGACACGGTCCATACTGACTTTTTCAATATCATTTTCTCTGGATAAGGCTTCTCTTCCACGTGTGATTGTGATTGTTTATTAATTAAATCATGTCTTCTCTCCTGGTGTTTGATCATTGCAATGATGAATTATATATTTAGCTAGATATAAAAAAGAACGGCAATTTCTTAATAGTTTCTTTCTAAGTATTCAGCCGGGAATGTTAAAAATATCGTTCTAAGGACACGATTAATGTCTCTCTCAATGTTAAAGTACTGAAGCAATTAGGCTAATGGAATATTAATTCTGTTTAAAAAAAAAAAAAAGACTAAAATTCCTGCAACGGCTATTATCGATATTTTGAATTTTTTAATTTATGACCACCTTGTACATTGCGGTACTTTCTTTAAAGTATTTTGAAATATTACCTTGGGTGAAAGGATTTTAATATATTTGATTTTATATGTGGCTTCATAAAAAATATAAAAATTAATCAATTTACTTTGTGGTTTGGTGTTTTAAAAGAGGAATTGAATTAATGCGCTCCGAGAAATGGCTTTAAAATAAATAATTTTGCTTTCTACAGAAAACATTATCCTTTATGTGTTACATTTTTATGCTTCATTTTGTTATAAATTATCCTTTATTAAGTACAATTTATTCTAATAGAATATGTTTGATAAAAGGAGAAATTACGAAGAGGAACTTCCAAGAAACTTTCTATGCTAATATAATATAAAAATATTACTTCTTTCGTAATGAATTTTTCAGGATTTTAAATCTAGCCTGTACTGTACAATGTATTGTAGTGTATGTAATAGACTTGTAGTATTAGAAAACTAGTGATAAAAATTGCTGCATCAAAATTATCACCGTGAGACAAACAATTTTTTAATTTTTAATAACTAATACTGGGTTGCAACAGATGTGGAAAAAATTCATTACTATAATTGTAAAATAACTAAATAATAATAATAATGAAATATTTGTAACTTTTTAAGCTGATCCAAGCATAAAAAATTTATTTCTGAGATATTTTAGTTAATATATTAGCATTTTTAAAATATGTATGCCATACGCGTCAAAATTTCTGATTTTTCTCGAAACAGGAGCACGCGTCTTTTCTTAGAACTATTTTTAAATTATAAATTTTTCTAATTCACTCTTGATAAATGAAACAAGCATTTTTATTCAGAAACAGGAATGCTGAAGAAATTTTTCTGCGTTATTCGTGCGTTTTTTCTGCCGAAAAAATTCTAAATTTATCATTAAAAAAAAAAAAAATATATATATATATATATATATATTTTTTTTTTTTTACAAATATTAAAATTTGTATCCAGTTTACGTCAAAATTCTTAAAGTTAATTTAAATGCGTGCACATATTTTACAATCAATTAATATTAATATATCAAAAGATGTTATTGTTAATTGAAAAAAAAGTGTGTTATTATTACAAAAGCATTGCACCCCCTCATTACATTTCACCGGAGAAAGGTGTCGCTCCGCCTTCTCTGCGCGAAACGTTTGGTGCGCTGCCGTCGCCCGCCAAGCTCTGCGACCGAATATCACCTTCGTTTCCCCGCGAGTCATTCTTCAGTCGTCTGCCAGCGTGCAGCAATGGACCACTCGGTGAAAGCGATGCATAGCCACCGAAAAGTTGTCTTCTCCCGGCTTCTCAATCGGCACAACTTTGAGAACCGGGAACTGGAACAACTTTATCGTCGGTACACTGTTAAACTGCAGCAAACCTCCACGTCCAGCGTGTTGGTTTTGACGGCTTTGTTGGCTGCGAGCCTCGCGGGTCTACACGTGGCCTACGCACGGTTTTTGACGGCTGCAGCAATTTTTTACATTCTGGTTTTGATCACGTTCGGCGGTTCACTCATCTTGATGCAAACAGGGCATGTTAAAGATACTCACTTGCCAGCCCTTTGTTATGGGGTTCTTGCTTTGAGTTCTGGACTTTGCATCGTAGGACTGCCGGTCCAAGTAGCGGACAGTAACACGTGGGGAGCTGGGTCTTGGGGACAAGAACATGCCGCGGTCCATGGTGCTTGGGAAGTCCTATTTGTACTTTTCATTGCGTACAGCCTGTTGCCTCTACAAACAAGAATTGTCGTCTGTGTCGGAATCTTGTTGCCTGCTCTGCATACGGCCGTGGCTCTCAGCTCCGCTAGTACTTACCAGGAAATTGCATGGCAGCAGGTATGTCATTTAAATATTTAATTAGAAATTGCTTTAAAAAATATAGCTAAACGAATTTTATACAGCATTTAATAATTTAAATTGCAAATAAAATATATATGCAATTCAGCATTTAAATTTCTGTTCAGGACCGTTAAAAAATTAAACAAATAATAATAATAGTAATAATAAACTTAATAAAACTGAAATTATACATTAAAAATATTTTTCGCTCACTTACATTGTTTTTCATTATTATTTGCATGTGCATAAAAAATTCATTCTAAAAAGATTTTACACAAAGGAAATAATAATAATAATAATAAAGTTGCGTTTATATCATTATTTAAAATATATACGGATAGTGGACACCGACGTATTAATTTCTACTTAATTCAAAAACATTTTACCGATTTGAAATGCCATTAAATTCTTGAAATTATTCAACTGAGATTTAGTTAAATATTTTTAAATTATCAAATAAACTAAAATTAATGAAATATAGAAGCATCTGGTTAAATAATAATAATAAAATCGTAGTTTTATCTAATTTTTAAACAACAGATTTAGGTTAAATTTTAATTGGTCATCTCGCATTAACGGAACCTTTCCTGGATTTTTCAAGACGAAATAACTTTTTAAACATCTTTTTATCTGTAAAACAAGCTTTCCTCTTTTACCCGGATTTTCACATCCTTTTTGAACTATCCGATATCCTATTCCACACAGTTCGTTAGAATTGGCTGAGAAAGATAATTTAGTAGTTAAAAAAAAAAAGAAAAGAAAGAAAACTCCATTTAAAATAATCGTTCGAGGTAAAATTTCTGTTTCTACATACGTTTTTAAAGATTTAGTAAAATACCTTTTAACGTTTTTTATTTATTTATTTTTTGCTCAGAATAATTTAAAGTAATGTAAAATTAGCATTCGATATCAGGTTTTTACATTTATGCATATTTGAAAAAAAAAAAAAAAAAAAAGTATGTACGTTTTAAAAATTATTTTTTAAACGTAATATAGGGAAAAACAAAACAAAATAATAATAATAATAGTAATACTTTTGTCTAATGTTGTCAAAGAAAGGAGAAGGTTTTATCAGAAAACTTTATACCTGCTCTTTTATGAGTTTTGTAAATATTATAATCATTTCGATATCAATATTATGTATTTAAAAAAAATTGATTTTGTAGACTGTTTTTTTTTTTCTCTTTTAATTTCTTTTCCTTTCTTTCTTTCTTTTTTCTTTTCTTTTTTAATTATATACATAATATTTTCTATCTTACGATACAATATTATGATATTGGCAATTAATTACTTTGTATTAATTTTTATGATTGCTCGAAATCTTTTATCTTGCTGTTTTATTAAAATTTTAAGCTAGAGCTTATAAATGTAAATTTTTTTTTTCTTTTTTTTTCCTTCAACATTTTTCTGTAGTTTTGACAATATCTTTCAAATGCCTTAAGTTTTGTAAAAAAGAATTCCGATTCTTAAATTTTCTTAAAAGTTTCCATTCCTTTGTTTAAGATTCCTATGTCCTATTCTTGCAAAATCTTCCCAAGAATAGTGAAATAAATTTGCTTTTTGAATCTTTTTTTTAAAATATATTTTTTTCAATTTTATTAATTTTAAATTGGTAATAGATGCGTATTTCTCATTGGATCAATAGAATGCCCACACGATAATTGTTCATTATATAACTGAGTTATTCATTAAATTTATTTCTTATACATAGGTATTTAAACGTTTAATTTAAATAATATTTTGTTAAATTTTTTATTATTAAATTTATTAATATTAGTATTACTAATATTAATAAATTTAATAATATTATTAATAATATTATTTATTATTTTTATTTTAAACATCATTTTTTTGCCTTTAAAACAATAAATAAATAAATAAATAAATAAATAATAATAATAATAATAATAATAATAACAATAATAATAATAATAATAATAATAATAAAAAACCGAGCTCCAAAATTTCAAAAACTGAAATAATAATTAAATTACAAATGATATGTAGCTTATTTTAAAACGATTATTGAAGTAGCAATTATTGAAGTAGCAGAAATTTAAATTATAAATATTGAAATCTGCTCAAAATTTTAATGCCGTCGTACAGTTTGACTGCTAAATTTCTGTTTTCTATTAATAATAATAATATAAAAAAATCACGTATTTACAAATAAGGAACTGATTAAAAATAGAATAATAAATTACAAATGACAACAAATAAGAATGTCTATTCATATCAGACTTTAACAAAAAGGAACAATGATATACTTATTAAAAAGTTGAAAAACGTTGAAAATCTAAAGAATTTTATCTTGAGGATAGTACGATTCTTCAGAGAGCGTAAAAAAATTCAAGATTTCAAACCATAGCGGCCATATTAACCCGAATATTACAGGGTACTATCGATTTTGCTAGGAAAAATACAATGAATTTGAAAGATGAAATGAACAAATGAACGAATAATAATAAAGGATATTACCAAAGGTAAGTACTTTGAAATCGTAAGACACATGTAAGTTTGCGTTTAAAATACTATAACAGATGAGGTGTATTCATCAAGATACGATGTTTAGTTGATCAGAAAAAGTATTTAAGGAAGTAACTAAATAATTTACCTTTACTATACTTATTTAACAAAAACACTATTATTATCTGAATATATATCGAGGTATTTTTTAGATCTGGCGGTACCAGATCCCCATTTTACATTCCTCAACACGACGAATATTTAAAACGGTTAATGAAGAAGCTTAACAAAATACTTAAAACTAATCGCGATAAAGAATCGATATTTATTTTATTATTCATTTATTTAGTTTACTTGTTTTCTGAATTTAAAATATAGACAAATTCTTACATAATTAAACAAACAAGTAAATAAATAAATAAATAAAATAATAAAATAAAGGAATAAATAAATCTTTTTAGCGGAATGTTTTTTAGTGATAACATATTGACGTTTTCATAATTTTCATTCTCATAGGGCATGAAAACTTCCTTTGATGAATACATTGAACATCCTTCAGTTTTTAAATTAAGCTTCTAAAAATTAGATTTTGAATTTTTATATATTCATTTTTTTAATAAATAATGCAGTTAACACGAACTAATTAATAGTATATGTAAAAACCTACTATAGTGTCTTCATGATGTTCGCATGCCAAAATTTATTCGTTTAAAGGTTTGATTTTATTTAGTTTGTCATTTTATGGTCACTTTTTTTTTTTTTTTTTTTTTTTTTTTTTTTTCACTTTAGGACTATTCAGATCGGGACCTATTTATATGTTGTATCCCGAATCAAAAAGAGCATCCGTGATTGAACTAGTATTCAATATCGGTCCTGGCAATGAAGTCCAGAGCGTTAAATATTTAATATGATGAAGGATCATGCTTGTTTTATTTCACTGAAACAATTGTTACTTTTTTTTTTAATTTTTTTTTTAATTTAATGGTGTTATTGGATTTACAAATTTCTTATTTTTCAACTTGTTGCTCCTTCATTATATTTGATTACATCTTTACATAAAAAAAAAAAAAAAAAAAAAAAAAAAATCTGCTTTATTAATGTATATTGTTTATTTGAAGGGGATTACTTGTTGAAGACCAACTGTTTTTAACAATGGGTTTAAATATGATAATTAACGGATCATGCAACTTAACATTTCGGAAAATTAAACATTAAAATGAATGAGCAACATTTTTGGAAATATTGTTATTCGAAGAATTTTTCGCTTTTAGCGAAGAAAAAATATAAATCGACATCAATAAAATAAAGGAAAAGAAATGTAAAAGAAATAGTGTTGTTTCATATTAAAATTTTAATTAACCTTTTCTACTGTAAGAGCTCTAAAGAATAATTAAACACTTTTTGATTTAAGTAACAAACTAAAAATTTCAGAGAGAAATAATGAAAGATGTGTTAATGATGATAAAATTCATCATTTTAATGCAATTAGGGAAATAGTTATTTTTTACTGTGCTGGTAAAAAATTCTCGGTTTTTTGTTTGTATATACCTTGAATGGAAATAAATTTCACTGTGGCTATACACATTTTTGCTATATTAAAAACTCTTAAAAAAAAAATAAATAAATAAATAAAATAAAAAATAAGCAAGTAGTACTTCTGTAAAAATAACATTTTGTAAAATTCAAAATTAAAAATTTTATACAAGACTGCACATAAAATACCATAGCAATTATATGCATGTTATATTTGTAATATTTATGTTTCTTTTTCAAATTACCTTCTGGTTTTATGTTTTTGCGTATTTGTGCATACTATTTCAATACAACATTTTTACAATTTTTAAATTCTGAAATATTCTGTTAAACGCATTGGGTATTTGTAATGGCAAAAATATGACGTTAGGCTGTAGAAATATGCAAAAAAAAAAAAAAAAAAAAAAAAAAAATTACCACATTTTATGCGCTATATTATTTAGATTTTTTACTTACATTTATTTATAAACATAGCTTTTATGCCTTATCTGCACAATAAGAAGTTTTTCCATGTTTTCCCTTAAATAAAAACACCCACTCAAGTAATAGTAATATAATTTTCGATTAAAGTAATTATATTAATAACATATATCTTTCTTTGTAACTGTTTTCTAGCTCATATATTCATTTTACATTATATATATATATATATATATATATATATATATATATATGAAAGAAAACGTATATAAAATATTTTGCTGTGGTTGTGCAGTTATAAAAGTCATAAAAAAAATTTCATTTCTTATCAAATCAGCATTTGAATTAATACTACGAAAATTTCTTTTCTCTAATTTTTTTCTGTATCACGAAGTCAATAAACGATCGAGAGAAACAATCTTGATCGTATATATATAGAATTAAAAAGAAAAAAGAAACATCTTTAAGGAAAGTTTTCAGTTCTTCAAAGGATTAAAATAGGAGAAGAAGAATCTCGCTCTGTAACACGCTGTTTCCGATTTAATCTAAATTAACAGATACGTTTATCTCAATAAAATTTGATCTTAGTATCTTAAGGACACGCAAGAGATCTAAATTGGTAATATTGATTTTTAAAGCATAAAATTTTCATTTCCGTAGTAATTTACACCTAGAATTTGTCTTTTTTCTACCTTTTTATCAGTATGCGTTCGTCACTATTGTTACAAAAATAAGTAGTTGAATATAGGTGAAGAGAGTAATTTAGCTCAGGATTTTTTTTTATATATTTTTATGAAGGTGAGAAGTGTATTTGAGAAATTAAATTTGAAAACATTGTTGGCGTAGGTGGTTTTAAAAACAAGCTTTTTGTTTAAAAAATGAAAATAATGTGAGAAATATGCCATTTTTATAAAATAAATTTTATTAATTTGAATATTAAACTAAATTTTAGTAGTTATGGAAATATTAAACATATTTTTGTGATTAAAAAATAAGTTACTTTTTTTTAAAAATAAAATAAGATTAAATTTTACGGTTTCAAAAAAAAGAGAAAAAAAAATAGAAAAGAAAGCCCTTTTATTTTTTTTTTATATAAATGTTAAATGAACATTTTATGTTAGAATGTAATATTTTTATATTTTTCATATAGTTCGTTTCGACAAACACACAATCTATGTATTACATATATATATATATATATATATATATATATATATAAATCAATGTGTTCATGATGATGACGTATTAATTTGACTGCTTGAAATTGCTGACCTGTTTATGAACACATAGCATTTTCTAAATATTCATACGGGACAATTTAGTATCTTTTAAATTGTTGAATAAAGATGACGTTCCCTAGCTCTACAATGTCAAGATAAGCCACGTCCAACAAATTTCTTTGTATTTTTAATTCAATTGAAAAAAAAAAATCACTAATAGTATTCATTTAAAGTATTTTACGTGATTATTTAAAAAAAAAAAAAAGTAGTTGATAAAGACTGATATAATTATTGTACGTTTTAAATAAAACAAAATCAGAACGATAAAAGTACTTGAGAAAAAGCGTATATTGTATAAACTGAATTCTGGATAATTATGTGTTTGGAATTTTTTTAAATATTCCAAGAATACTATGTATATTTTACGCTTTTAATTAAAAAAAAAAAAAAAAAAAAAAAAAATCGCAATGAGTTTAAAAAAAAATATCATGCACGTTAAATTTAAAATACAAAACTTTATTCAGAATTATTGATTTAAATGAAGGCTTTAAATATTAAGTACACTTTTCGGCGCATTATATACTACTAGACTTGCCAACTTTCCGGATTTTGAATTACCATTAAAATCTTACAGAAATATCCACTTTATAATTTAGCGAAAATTCTGTGATTAAATAAGCCGGAGAAAGGTGGTATGAATTAATCCAGTGAGTTGTCAGCTCTGTAGTACTAAACATACTATATCTGTATACATACGTTATTTTATACTGTACGCAACTGGTGTGTATTTTAAATATAAAATATTATTTTATTTTTAAAGTATTTTATATAAAAGAAGATGATTTTCAATAATAATAATAATACTAATAATTCCTCTACTGCTTAGCAATAGAAAACATACATAAATGTGATTAATTGTAGGCGACAATATATATATATATATATATATATATTAAAACAAATTACACAGGTTATAACAAGCATTATTATTATAATAAATCATTTTATACACCATTTGGCCGTGTAATAAAACAAATAAACTTTCGTTTGGTGGAAGAAAGAAAAATGCATATCTAATATTTTGAAAAAATAATTAAAAAAATTCCTTAATTACATAAAAATAAAATATTTTATATTATATTACGTATATTATTGTTTTTAGTACACATTTTTTTTCCCCGTTAATTTCAAACTATTCATTTTAATATTGCTCGTATGCATAATATATATATGTACATGTATACACATTTATTATATAAAATAAAAAATTTATACCTCAGTTATGTAACATTGCAAATAAATTTTATATCTTAATTATATAAAATTGAAATATTTTTAATCACATTACATATGTTTAAGATTTTATATAATAAATATCTTCTATCGCTAATTATAAACTATATGTTTTCATATTACTCGCGCGCATAATTGAATAAATCAAGTTTCTCTTAATCAAAAACGGAGAAATTCGCTCTCCGTCCGATGTAAACAAAGGTGACTTTTGCTAAAATAACTGCAAGTGCCGGTTCTTCCTTTTTTTTTTTTTCCTTTAACGGATGACTCACAGCGCTGAATAGAGTCGTCCGAAATCCCAACGACTTTTCTCATTAGGATTCTTCAAGTTTATATTCTTGTCAGTTGTTAAAAAATACATAAAAAAATACTCTTCCTCTCTCCATTAATGTGCGAGCGGGCATCTGAATGGCGTCGCCCGAACAAGGTCGCTGGGCGAGTTCTTTTTACTGTTAGGGGCGGGGAAGGGAAACAAAAGATTTTAGAGATATTCAAAAATGTTACTTTATTTATTTTCGATTAATTTTACCTGCTCTAGGTGCATTATATAAGATTATGGTATCGATAATTCATGAGTGCGTACAGCGGTGCGGCAATTGAATCACGGCATTGAGGAGAAGAAACCTATTACAGGCGCTTTGATGATCCCGTGGGAAGGTCGAACGTTTAATCTTTTTTGTTTCTTCGGAAAGTTACACGCCGCGGTCAAGATACCGGGAAAACTTATATGCATTCAAATGTTTTTTTGGTTTTTGAGGGAAAGCATTTCTCAGACTTGCAGAACTTTTTAATATATTTCAGCGTGATAAAAATGTGATTTTTTTTTCGATATGTTTATTAACGCTGTATTTTTCTTAAAAGGTTCGTATAATCTGAGAATTTGCATATATAATTGAAGTCAGTTATACTTATTTCCTGTAGAAAATTATTATTACAGGGGACACAATCTGTTATATTTTAAATATTATTATTATTCAATGCTTTTTTTTCTCTCTTTTTATTACATAAATTCGATGATTCATTGAAGTAAATTTTATTATAAAGAAATATTGATATCAAAATATAGCAGGATGCTACACATACACACAAACAAATAAATAAATATTATGTATTTTCTTCTATACACTATAAGATATATTCTAATATTCTGTTTCTGAAATTAAAAAAAAAAAAAAAAAAAAAAAAAAAAAAAAAATATGTGTATGTTATTGAAATGTATCTGAAGATAAAATTCCTTTTATTGAAAAAGATTGCGCTAAAGCGAAAAATATGCGCTAATAATTTAAAAAAAAAAAAAACCTTTTAAATATATTATTATATTTCATCAATTTTTCTGTTTTAATATATTTAAATGCTTAGACTTTTTCTAAAAATGTGATTACAAATTAATTTTATTATCTGTT
Source organism: Salticus scenicus (assembly GCA_963930645.1). Classification (NCBI taxonomy): domain Eukaryota; kingdom Metazoa; phylum Arthropoda; class Arachnida; order Araneae; family Salticidae; genus Salticus; species Salticus scenicus. Next base: position 132,470,637 of record OZ005657.1, on the reverse strand, counting down.
TGTTATTCTTTTCGGTTATCGTTTTTGTTTCAAATTTCGTAAATATATTGAGAAATTCATATATAATAATTTTAAAACTCCATTAATGCAAGCTAAGCTATAGCTTTCCCGTTGCATATAAATGCAATAATTTTACAATCCTGAGACACAACCGCATAAAAACATTGGAATAGTTATCGTTTATGGATTTTTGTAGTGAGCAATGGTGTTAAATATTTTTAAATTTCACCAAATTTTAGTATGATTGGAAGTGTCCTTCATTAGTTTTATTAAAATTAAGTTTCATGTTTTAAAAATCTTGTTTAAAAAATACAGTTTGATTGAAAGCTTTATCTTTATGTGTGTATTTGTTGGCCGTATATCTTCTAATTTAATTTTACTGAAGTTTTTGAAGATGAAAAGCTACAAAAATTTTAAATATCCAGGTAATGTAAGAAAACTGGAGAATAAAATAATATATCGATAATTTTAAATAATTTTTTCTCTCCTTAACATTCTTTCAAGGGATAAAAATATTTTAAGAGCTATTTTTTACGTTTTGTGGTATACATGTCTTCATCTCTACCTGATGATTAAAATATCTAATTAATTTTACTCGCCATTATAGTAGTGTTTTTTTTTTAATGATATTATTAAACAGAAAAGTGAATTCTTACTTGAATTAAACAAAATATATGTCTCATCAAAACCATTGTTTTGTCGTGTTTAAATCTTTGCAAAACATACATAACTACCAACTGATTATTTTCATTTTAAATGCTTTAAAATATCGTTCAAATTTAGTTCATTTTTTCTTCTTGTCTGTCTGTTGTTTGCTTACTGTCTAACATCTTTAAAACTGCAGAAATCAGGATGTTATTTCAATATGTAGCTAATATAGCAGAAACCTTTTAAAATATATTATGGCAAAATATAGTTCTTAAATTACAATAAGTTATTGTGAATGTAGCATGATAGTTAAAATTGCTTTTTATGAAATGTAATACGTATGTACATTCGAGTGCTAGCAATAATTCCTATATAAAAAAAGTAAATTTAATACTGTTTTGTTGAAAAAATCCTTGTTGAATCATGTTCTTAGTCAGTCTAAGAATATGATTCGAGAAGGATTTATTTAACAAAACAGTATTAAGTGTACTTTTTTACATAGGAATTTTTGCAAGCGCTCGAATAATTTTGCTGCCAACTGTAATATAAGCTATTATAAATTTTTAATGTTAATTTTTTGCATCCATATGTTTGGAAGTGCCAAATAATTAACGAATTTTCTTTTATTGAATATTATTGAACAGCCACTACTAGCTTATAAATACTTTTTCTGCTACTATCGGACTTTTTAAAATGTCCTAAAAATCTATTTAAAATAAATTAAAATCTATTTTAACCTTAATAGTGCAATAAGTATGCGAACCATATTTTTTAAAATTTTAAATCGATTTTTAAAAAGTTATTTCATTAATTGTTTAATATGCAACTTTACGACTGAAAAAAAAAAAAAAAGTTTTATTAAGAGATGATGCTACTAAGTTTTTATTATTTATTTATTTATTTATTTTAAAGAAAGAAAAATGTGTGTCTTCAGAAGTACATTAAAAATGCTGAAATAATCCCTTTTTGTTAACAAAAATAAACAAAATTTTTTATTTAAAAATATTTCAACATAATATGGTCCGACTTTGTGATTGCAATAAAAATACCCTCAAAAATGATGCTGAAAGATAAAGTTGGTTTGAATTCAAAGACGCCTGGTATTAAGAAGTGCTTTTGTGTGTTAAAATATGTCTCTTACGCTATTCATTTATAAAGTTCTTTCTTTTCAAAATTTGCGAATGTTTTGCTTTGAAGAATAATTTTAAATGTCACGTCACGATGACCAGCGATGAAAACTTTGTAAACTAAGGTCGACAACACGGTAAATTTGAATAAAAACGCAACAGTTACTTCGGGCCGAACTAAAAAGGCACGACCATTCATTCGACGAAAAAAATGTAGTCACGAGTTCACTCTGAAAGCAGGTTCCGGTTAATTTAGTTCTGTAAAAATTTAACTCACAAAGAGCTTAGAAAAGCCTGCTTAAAACAAAAATTTGACGTTTCCTTGGTATTATGTTTTACAGGATTTACTTTTTGAATATAACCAAACACCTTTAGAAGACCTTGTTTTTTTGTATATTGTACATTAAAATGTGATTAAAAATTTAAAATAACACTAGAAAAAAAAAATACATGTTTATTTTAAAATTTTTAAAATATTTTACTAGAAAAATAAGCTAAATAAAAGCAGAATTAAACAATTTTGCAAAACACGAGAACTCAACTTTAAATGAAGATATTTTAATTTCGTAAAATTTTTTGACGCTGTTAGACATTTTTCGAGAACATGAACTGCTCTCATATTTGTAACTTGAATATATTTCAAAATATCATCGGCGATGCAAAAATTATTAAAAAGGCATTACTAATCCTAAACTTTTATAATAATAATAATAAAATTAATACATCTGCAGTTATAACTGTTCCTAACAGCACACTTGTCCTCAGTACATCGTGGGGATGTCTTCAGGATATCCTGAAAAGTTCCCGGGAAGAAGATGTGCTGTTAGAGGTAGTTCTTTTCCTTTATTACCTTTCGCAAAGCCTGTATGAAACACTTTATCCCTTTTCATTCCTATTATTTTCTGTCATGAGTTCTGCATAAATAAGAAATTTTAAAAAATGAATTATGAAAAAATGCTAAAAATAAAATTTAATTTGTATATAAAATAATGAACTGTTGTTACATTGGAAAAGTTAAAAATATAATTCTAAATGAGAAAAAAAAAATTCAAACAGATTTTGAAGTAAAAGGAATTGATATTTAATGCTATATTGTAATTAGAAAACCGATTTTTTGACAAAAAATCGGCATTTGAAGGTATTCAAATTCCCAATTATTCATTAAACTGTTCATTTTAATGAATAATTGGGATAATAAAATCTTTGCATACTTTGTTCTGAAATATTATTATTATTATTTATGCTTGAAATGTCATTTTAACAAGAAATAATAAGCGCTTTAATTATAATAATTATTAAAAAAAAATGTCACAGTAACTTATTTATAAAAAGTTAATTAAGGAAAAATATAACATTTATCCCTGAAAAGGGATACTTTTCTATTTTAGTCTCCAGCTACTAATTTTTCTTATCAAATTATTATAGGAAGACGAAATCATTTTATCTCTTTCACTTGCTTAAGTATGAAAATCAATATATTATTTTTATTTTTCTGGTTCGAATAAGTTTCATACATTTTTGCTTTTTTCTGTATACATATCTATAATAAATCGATTTGACAGATAAATAATTTCAAATACTTTACCAATTCTGGATAAATAAAAAAAATAATGTTTGTAATAATTTACAAAGAATACATAGCATATTTTATATTGGATGAGTAATTGTTTATATAATACAAAATATTTTATAATAATAAAAAATATCCATCTTTACTTTCATTATTATTATTATTATTATAGTTAATTTAGGAAATATAATTCCAGTAGTTGCAAGTCTTTGTATACAAATATATTATTGAGAACTAATGTATGATATCACGCATTGATATAAACTGATATAGACTGAAATCTAAAAGTAATGTTTGCATTAATTCAAAAAGAATATGTAACGTACTTTATAATAAGAAACAAATTATTCATCTTGATTTATTATTATTATTATTATTATTATTATTATTATTATCAGTTTAAAAATAAGATTGCGCTATCAAAACATTGTACACAAATATATTATCAAGAACTGACGTATGATACCGTATGAAGAGTATTGATATAAAATGTGCTGCTTCCAGTCTCGACGAGTGAGAGGGGTGTAGTTCAGATTCTGCAGTCAGAAAGTCGAGACTTCAGGAGAAGGAGGAGGATGGAGGATGGCTTTGAGGGAAGGTTAAAAATAAAAATGAGCAAAAATGATCTTCTGCATCTTTCGACACTTTATGAAAGGAAAGTGAAGGGTATGACTAGAGCATTTAAGGTGTTATATTCTTGCTTTATATATTAATGAATTAAAACATTTTACTTATCTTAATTCCTTTAAAAATGAAAATAAAGTTCAGAAATAAATATTAAATATTTAGTAAAGAGTATTTAAAAAAAAAAAAAAAAAAAAAAGTAAAAATTAATTAATTAATGAATTTATTTATTTTTATGCTAACACTCGTATGAGTCAATGAAATGTGGAGTTAATAAAAGGAGAAGGAGAAAAATGGGAGATAGGTTTGAGAGGAGGTTGAAAATAAAAATTCGCAAAAATGATCTCCTGCATCTTTCAGTACTTAATGCAGTAGGGAGTTGAAGGGAATAAGTGCAACATTTAAGTATGTTAGAATATAGTTTTATGTTTTAATCAAGAAAAAGGTTTCACGTATATTTATTTATTTAGTAATGAGAGAAATGTCTAAAGAAAATTAATAAATAATTAGTAAATAATATTAAGACATAAAATTGAAATATATATATATATATATATGAAGTCCATAAAAAAGAGGAAGGATAATGAATGGTGGCTTTGAGAGAATGTTAAAAATAAAAATGCGCAAAAATGATCTTCTGCATCTTTCGGCTCTTAATGAAATAATAAAGTTAAGTGTATAGAGTCAACATTAAGTATGTTAGATTCACGTTATATATATTTATGAATTAAATTAATTTATTATTTCTAGTAGTTAATTTAAAAATTATAGTAACTTCCAGAAATAATTTATGAATAATAAAATATAAAATTAAGAAAAAAAAAAAGTTATAAAAGAAAAAATGCGCAAAAATGATCTGCTGCGTCTTTCAGCATTTAATGAAACACAAAAGAGAAAAAAAGTATTGCAGCATTTAAGTAGACTGGATTTGTTTTTTCATGAATTTATGAATTCAAATTCAAATTATTTATTTAGAATTAAAATTGCATCAAAAGAAATAATAATTAATAATTAGTAAGTAAAATTAAAAATTTGTACACACATATATATGTACACTGAGTGATCTAAAATCCGTTAATATTTAAAAATTCAATATTTCACGGAATAACGTAGGTAGAGAAGTAAAAATTGACATACAGGCTTGAAATGACATGGGTTTTACTAGGGAAAAAAAAAAGTGTGCAAAAATGACCAACGCAGATGAACGTCAGCGACACTGTATGATAATTGTGAGCTTAACGGCCATATTCATCAAACCAGTGTTAAACCATGGTTCACGTAACACTTGTGTTAGAGTTAACATTACCTTAACCCTGGGTTAGAAAGTTTTCGTATTCACCAACCGTCGATTAGTTGACCCCAGAGTTATTTGGAGAAATTTGTAAGAGTCTCGTTGATTGGTCAATAAAAAAGAAACTTATTAAAAAAGTAAACAAGTGTTTTTTCGCTGTAACTGTATTATGCTCATGCGTTAACCGTAATACCAGAGTTAACTCACCAATTTTGTAGAATTAAAAAAGAGGGTTAATTCCAGTGTTAAATCGCTGATATAGCGTGACGAATAACGATTTTGAAATAATCTAGGATGTTCCTGGGTTAACCTCAGAGTTAAAAATTTAGTGAATAAGGCTGTTAGTGAGAGAGGAAATCAGATGCATCAGCAATCTCAGCGTGTTAACTTTACAAGAAAGGGCACTGTTAGTGAAAGATCACTTGCGCACATCATTTGGTTAGGATCGCGTGCTGAGCCGCCACTTCCGTCATGCTTGGTCTTCCAAGTCTCCAGATCTCAATCCGAGAAATTATTGGTTGCAAGATGAGATTACCTGAAGTCACAAGTCTACCGCGGTCGTCGGACTTCACTAGAAATGCTAAAAGACAACATCCGACGGCAATTTCTCACTATACCTACAGCTATGCTGTACAGTATTGTTCATAATATTGTCCTTTGACAACACAATGAATGTCGACCGACCTATCGAGCATTTGTCATAAAGAAAATCGTTTTTGCTAAAAGGCAATTGTTATGTTAATTATTGCTTTTGTTATCACGTAAAGCGCCATCTGTTGACCATTTCTTGTACTTTTTTATTTAAATAAAACCCATGTCATTTCAAGCATGTGTGTCACTTTTTACCTATCTACTTACATTATTTCGTAAATTATTGCATTTTCAAATGTTATCGACTTTTAAGTCACCCGGTTTATTATAAAAGTAAAAAACTAAAAAAAAAAAAAACTTTTGCGCAAGTTTAAACTAATCTAAATATAGATAGGAATGCGTTGGAGTGAAAGCATTTGAATGCAAAATCTTCCGTAATTAATGTATCGTATGTATATGTTTTTTCCAATAAAGTTTTGTAACTAGTTTTTCCGTTGTTTACATGCATCTTAATATTAATATATATGCATGTATTGGTAGTCTCTTAAAATTCTGTTTTTAGGCTCGAGAAGATGATACAAATGTAACATTGATACTTCTGAGGTCTAATATCCAGTTAAATTTCCATTTAAACTTGTTCGAATATATGTTTTGCTACTAAACGGCAGCAAATAAAAATAAATTCTAGGATGTGTATCCCATATGATTTTTTCTCGTCTTTAAAATAAAAAGACATATGTCTGTTTCCAAGTTTTGTACAGTCACCCCCCCCCCCCCCGCACAAAAAAGAAGCCACCTCTTGCCTAATTTCGCAATGAATTATCATAGAAACATGCGGCTGCTACCGATCGGTTTGTAATAATGTCTAGTTTATAATGGTATAGTTAGGTTTTGCTTGGGGGGTCGTCTACATATTAAAACTGGCATCAACTTCATTTTTTTCATTGATAACCCCCATTTTTAAAAATAATTTTTTTAAACTATTTGGATAAAATCACTGCGGAAAATGGTATAGATTATATATTTCGCTCAATTTTTCATAGAGTTATAAGCTCTCAAAATATGGGGATGCTAATGTTAAATGAAAATGACAAACATTAATTCATATCTTCTCGAAAAATTATTATATTAAAATTTTCTTTTTTTATACTTTAGAATGAAGTGACCCAAACATTTTCCATGCATTTTTTTTTATTGAAAAACATTTTTTGAAGTATAAAAATTATTAATAAATTCATATTCGAAAAAAAAATATGAATTATGACCAATATTAATTTTTGCAGAAATAGAACAGGCATCATAAAAAATGTGGGTTTCCACATTTACGGCTCGTTACTAACATTATTTTTTCAAGTTACAGTGATATTTCATTTTTTATTGCTGTTAGGGGCCGTCACTTGTTATAATCTGTATCATCTGTAAGTAAATATCTCTATATAATCTTACAGAAAACTATTTTAATTTACTTTTATGTTATTCTTATTGTTTTCTAAGCAACATTTTGATGTTTATGATACAAATTGGCTTATTTTTGTAAAATTATTGCAATGCAGCCGAGAGATTGTGAAGGAATTCCAAAAGAAAACAAGCCCCGTCCTCTATATCGCTGAAAAAATAAAAAATAAAAACTATTTTGCATATTCGTATTTAACTCTATATGTTACGCTGATATGCATAAACGTCAATGGCGTTTACTACATAATGGATTGTTGAAGACAAAAATTTAAATTAATTAATCAAGAATATGTAAAATCATTTTGTTTTATAATGTAAAGTTTTAGAAAAATGTGTAAAGGCATGGCTTACATTACAAGATAGGCATATATCCGATCCTGATATGTTAAACCTTTCTTCTTAAATATTAAATAATTTTTCCTAGTTTCTCACTGCTAAAATAAATTCAGTTTTAACCCTGTTGTCCCTTTTTTTTTGTATTTGAATATTATAGGGTTCGTACACCTCAAGTTAAATGTCATGTTTTAGAAAACACGATAAGGCGAGGCTTATTGTTTGAAACAGCAATAAGCATTCGATAATCTTTTTTTTTTTTTTTTTTTAAATATTAATATTTGATCATTTTTATAAGATTTTTTACCACGAATTTTCTGTTTTAATCTTCTTGTGACATTTTTGCATTTGTTTACTGTACCGTTTGTAAGCTTTGTGTTATTTAAATTTTATCGCATGATGTAACATAATAAAATATTAATTTTTTATTAAATGTTTTTTAATACAAAATCAAATAGTAGATTTTTTTTTTTTTTTTTTTTTTTTTTTAGTTTATAAAATCTATTATTGAAGCAAAGCGCAATATTATTTATCTTCGATTAATTCTAATTACGGTATAAAATTCACATTTATTATAGTAAATGAATTTAAAACAAAGTAATATTTCTTATCACTTTTAAGGATATAGATACTGACCTTACACTTTTCATAATTAAAAATTCAAGTACAGCAGACTCCTGTATAATGCGAGATATTCGTTCGGGGCAATAGGAAATCACGTTATGTGGGACATACATTATCAGACCAATTTATGCAAGTTAAGTCCAATCCTGAAAACTTTAGTTTATTTATTTATTATTATTTTGTATGTGTGTGTGTGTTTTATTGTTTTCTAAATAAGTTTTCGGTGTTTACGATACGAATTAACCTATTTTTGTAAAATTAACTCATTGCATGTGGGAAATTTTGATGTCATTGCAAAACAATAATAAACCCAACGTCCGGCTTTTTCTGAAACAATACTTTACTTTAAAAAAGTTTCTTTTTTTCTTAATTTTATTTTCTTCGACCCTTTATGCGACGCTAGCATATATAAACGAATGAAATTTAACGCTTCGATTGCTGATGACAAAATTTCAGTTATTTAATCATGAATTTCTTAAATAATTTGATAGTTTAGAGAAACATATCAGGGATGGAACATTGGCGCAGAATTCATAACACTATCACTGAAAAAAAAAAAAAGTTCTACTTCCAAAATAAACGATATTATAAGTAGAGAAATTTCTTAACCCTTTCACGCCCAAGGGAAATATTTTTCCCTTCTACAAAAATCGTTATCGATTGTTCAATTATTATTGAATCGATATTTTTTTTACTGAATGTCAAAATAAAACGTATGTCCAAGGCAGCAAATGTGTTTCTGAACGAATAATAATAAAAAAAAAAACGTATAGAAAATAGGACACATAATAAATGTGTTATGTGCAATGTCCACTTGTGCTTCACAAGTAAACGAAATTGTTTCGTAGAATACCATAACTAGCTATTTATTTTACTTTTCTGATAATTTTTATATTACAAAGCAATAAATTTGTATTACAAAGCAATAAATAAAATACCGATATAATCAACCTAACTCTTCGTTTATTTACTTTTATGGTCCATAGGGAAAATATTTCCCATGAAATTATAGGAAACCTATACACCCTGCTATGTTTTTCTGGTGATATTCTCTTACTTTACACCCACAATAGCTAAAATATTGTGTTGTATTGGCATATTTAGTCTTGGAAATCTTATGGTCCTGAAAGGGTTAAACAAATACCGGTATGAGTTCTGCGCCAGTGTTCCATCCCTGACGTATAAAGGCGTGACTTATTGCTCAAAACAGGAATGTTTTTGAACACTATCTCTTTTTTATTGAATACTTTTATTATTATAAATTAAATATCCTTTCCCAGATTTTTGTTTAAATCTTGTTATCTATGTTTTTGTATATTGTACATTATAGGTTTGTAAGCCTCAAATTAAATGTAACACTTTATAGAAACACTTTTATGCGGGACTAATGTATAAAATAAAAATATACCCAACAAAAACAGATTAATTCCTTTTTTCTTAAATATTAAACATTTATTTAAATATTATTTTTATTGTTATTATTATTATTATCATCATCATTATTATCATTATTACTATTATTATTTTATCTTGCAATCTATATTTTTGTAACTGAATATTGTAGGGTTCATATGAGTCAAGCTATTTAAATTTTAGCCCATAAAGTGACGTAATAAACTATTTCATTTTTATTAAAAAATAAACTATTAAAAATTTTTTAATTCATAAACTATATTTAAGAATTAAAATATAAGTCATTTACGCGTTAGAGGAATCAAAAATTTTATTAACTGTGTGAACATATTAAATTTGTCTTACGCGTTATACCGACAGTTTATCGCGCTGTATGAGTACTAATCTCAACTTTTTGGTCGTGTTTTGTAGTAGCGGGAATCAACTGTAGTTATTCAGATAAGTTTAGAAGCAAACACAATACCTTCTGTAGATTAACTTCGTTTTATTTCATAATTAATATTTTTGTACTTTTTCTCCGGTATGAATCTTAATGATTAATGTTCATTCTATGGTAGATCATATTATATTTTGTCTAAATATATAGACGGACCCCTAACACATTTTTGCTTGTAATTCTAGCAAGAGTTGATTTAAAGTAGGTATATAAATAGGCACATTTTTCGAATCGCCTTGATCTCAGAAATTTGAATATGAGGACAAAAATAGGGGTTGCCATTGAATAAAATGAAGTTGATGCCTGTCTTAATATGTAGATAACCCCTTGAGCAAAATCTAACTATACCGCTAGACGTTATTACTAATCGATTGACACCAGCCGCATATTTATAGGGCGATTTGCGACGAAATTAGCTGAGGGAGATAGCGTTCTTTTTTCTTTTTTTTTTTTTCTTTTGACTGTAATACTTTGCTTCATTCAGTTCTGTTAAACTATATTTGAGTTATTGTTCATGGTTGTTTTGAAAATAATTGCATTCTATAAAAAATACTTTTATCCATTACCTGCTAAGCAAGCAAACGATGGTTATTTCAGAAACAAAGTTTATTTTACCACATTATTACTATTTAATAAAGAAGCATCAATAAACTGGCGTTGTAAAAATATTACTTACAAACTTTGAATAAACACCATACAATGCAATAAACTCGCAACAATTGTTTCGGGTCGAAAAAACACACGACCCTTCATCAGGCGAATAAAGTAAGCACGAGTGCTGCAGTCAAAGCGGCAACGCACAAAATCGTTTAAAATGAAAAGAAAAAATTTATAAAGTAGAAAATAAATATAGCTACTGGTGTGAATAGAATTGTACAAGAAGATAAGAAAATAAATAAATGAGTGAGATCAAACATAAAACAAACTAAGGATAACAAAAATTAAACGAAAATCTAAGTTACGTGAGTAATTTCCAAGCATCAGAGAAGAAAGGAGCGGAAGAAATATCATTAACAAGATTTTTCGAATTTTTAAATATGTAAAATGCTTCATGAATATCCAAATGGGAGGAACAGACAGGAGATGAGATTATGTTAGTTTTGGAAAAATCAAAACGATGACCTTGAGACCAGCAGTGGGAAGCAACAGAAGATTTTGTAATCTCTTCATTACGAACATTCCGACGGTGCTCATTTATTCTGTATTTCAAACGCCTCCTAGTTTGACCAATATAACCTAAGTTGCAAGACGAACACGGAATTAAATAAATTCCAGAACGGTTTTCGGTAGGAATGGGATCCTTAAGAGAAGATAATTTAATTTTATTGACGGGTTTGTAAATAACTTTGAAACCAAACGGTGAAAGAATTTTAGAGATTTTAAAAGAGAGTGAAGAATAAAAAGGTAAAACAACTGGGATGAGACTGTGATCGTTTAATTTGGGAGCAGAACGTTTAGGATTCTTAAATTTATGTAGAGCTTTATCGATGATAGACGGGTTATAGCCACGAGAGAGAGCAAGAGATTTTAAATAATTAATTTCTTTCGAAAGATTAGACGGATCACAACAAATGTGTAAGGCACGATAAACATAAGTGTAAAAAGCAGACATTTTTTGTTGAGGGGCGTGGTTAGAGAGAGCATGCGGCGGCAAAGAGACTGAGAATGGTTTTCTAAAAACAGTAGTTGAGAAACAATCCTTTTCTTTATTCACAAGAACGTCAAGGAAAGGCAAGGAGCAATCTTGTTCAACCTCAAAAGTGAATTGAATGCATGGGTCAATCGAATTGACCAAAGAAAGTAAATTGGACAAATCGACATCAGGGGAGACAAGAACGAATGTGTCATCCACATACCTGAACCAGTGAGGAAATTTATATACACCGAAGAGTTTTTCTTCAAAATAGTGCATATAAATGTCGCAAAGTAAAGGAGAGAGAGGACTACCCATGGCCATACCATCATTTTGCGAATAATAAGTACCATTAAAAATGAAGGCAGTTTGCCTGATGCACAAATGAACTAAATTTACAAGTTCCTCAATTTCAATAGAAGAATAATGGAATTCACGTAGTCTTCTCTCTAAACAAACCAGAGCACCTTTAACCGGAACATTTGTAAAGGTGCTCAAAAAATGTCTGCTTTTTACACTTATGTTTATCGTGCCTTACACATTTGTTCTGATCCGTCTAATCTTTCGAAAGAAATTAATTATTTAAAATCTCTTGCTCTCTCTCGTGGCTATAACCCATCTATCATCGATAAAGCTCTACATAAATTTAAGAATCCTAAACGTTCTGCTCCCAAATTAAACGATCACAGTCTCATCCCAGTTGTTTTACCTTTTTATTCTTCACTCTCTTTTAAAATCTCTAAAATTCTTTCACCGTTTGGTTTCAAAGTTATTTACAAACCCGTCAATAAAATTAAATTATCTTCTCTTAAGGATCCCATTCCTACCGAAAACCGTTCTGGAATTTATTTAATTCCGTGTTCGTCTTGCAACTTAGGTTATATTGGTCAAACTAGGAGGCGTTTGAAATACAGAATAAATGAGCACCGTCGGAATGTTCGTAATGAAGAGATTACAAAATCTTCTGTTGCTTCCCACTGCTGGTCTCAAGGTCATCGTTTTGATTTTTCCAAAACTAACATAATCTCATCTCCTGTCTGTTCCTCCCATTTGGATATTCATGAAGCATTTTACATATTTAAAAATTCGAAAAATCTTGTTAATGATATTTCTTCCGCTCCTTTCTTCTCTGATGCTTGGAAATTACTCACGTAACTTAGATTTTCGTTTAATTTTTGTTATCCTTAGTTTGTTTTATGTTTGATCTCACTCATTTATTTATTTTCTTATCTTCTTGTACAATTCTATTCACACCAGTAGCTATATTTATTTTCTACTTTATAAATTTTTTCTTTTCATTTTAAACGATTTTGTGCGTTGCCGCTTTGACTGCAGCACTCGTGCTTACTTTATTCGCCTGATGAAGGGTCGTGTGTTTTTTCGACCCGAAACAATTGTTGCGAGTTTATTGCATTGTATGGTGTTTATTCAAAGTTTGTAAGTAATACACATTATTACTATATTACATTAGTAAGTATCGAGATAAAATTACGGCCATTTCATGGAATTCATAAGTAATTGCTGAACGATATATATATATATATATATATATATATATATATATATATATATATATATATATAACTGTAATCAAACGAAAACTTTCTAAAGCAGGGATGTTCTCTCTCTCTTTTTAAATAAATGGCAAATAAGTTAATGGCAATATCAGTCAATGAATCATTATTATCTTGCTGAATTTTTTAGCGTATATTAATTTGAAAGAAATTCACTCTTTTTATTTAGTAGTGCACTACATATATATCACTATATATGTATATATATATATATATAAGTATATATATATATATATATCAGGTTCTATTCTTTAAAACCTTTGTCTTTCATGTATATTTTTTGGCAGAACTAATATAGACGATTATTTCTTCTAAGTGAATTACTTCCTCAACGCCTATATTTTCTCAAAACATAGTTCCCTTATAGCACCAAAAATATATTTACCACTGTAGAAGCAAAGTAAAGTATGTCTTACCTGAAGTGGCTTCATTTTTGCCGGCTCAGTAGATATAATATATATATTTTTTTATCGGCCAGTGTAGCTCCGTAATAGAGGAGTGGGATTATTGGTCGACAACAAGAACATGCTTCGTTGATTAGAATTTAGGGCAACTCTTTTATAAATTGTTCCTGGCTATAAATAAAGATGCTAATAATATTAATATTAATTTTGTGTAATTTACTTAATGTTTTTATAAAATTTACATAGATAAGTTTTAGAATTGTCGAAAATTGATTTTACTTAGGATTTTACCATTTCTAATTGCAAAAATAAATACCATTTAAAATTTTAGTACGCTTTAGTAGCAGTTTTTAATTCACGTAATTTAAATTTTTGACTTGATATTTTGCTGCGCATATGTCTAGTACACCACAAAAAAAAATTTTTATTTGAAAAGAAATTTTAACTGTTTCTGGCATTTAAATTGCTACATGTATAGCCCCCGAAATTACATTATTTTAAGAAAGAATTCAAATTTTACTAATAACTTATGCTTTGATTAATTAATAGCACAAAAGTAACCGTTGTCAGCCTAAATGGTCGCATGTACAGTTTGAGACGAAGATCTTTAATTTTTATTCTTGTTTGATGTCATTTGTTTTTTGTTTCCTGTACAGTATTTCATACAGTTTTCAATTTATTTTCTTAGTTTACTACAATAAAGTTTCAAAATTGGAGTTTTTCAAAACTCCGAGGTAACATTATAATTTTACTTAATACTCGTATTTAATGTAGAAAGTTAAAAAAAAAAAAAAAAAAAAAGGAAATTTAGTTTTTATAATTTTGAATTAGAAATTAGTGAAATTTTAAGTACTGAAAATGTATAATTAAATTTTATGGTGAAATACCAATTATTTTTGCAGATGGTTTGAAATAATTTATTTAATTCATTACTATTGCTACTACTATTATTATTATTATTATTTACTTTTTTTAATGAGACAATTTTGAAAACTTCCTGAAGGTCATGCATGAATTCATAAATACAAACATGTGTTCGATGGATCCCTACTAAAATCAGCAAAATTTATTCCTTCCCACCTACCCGTAAATGTAAAATAAACTTTATTACGTATTGAGCGAGTTGAAGAATTGAAGTATAACAATAATAAAAAAAGTATTTCGAAATTTCCTTTCTATTTATTTTTATTTATTTCTATTTATTTTATATTAACTGTACACCCATCTATTTGTTTAATTATTTGAGTAACAAAAGGCAGCATTTTTTTCGTGTATAAATGGGAGATACTTATAAGGGGATTAGCTTTGACATTTTCATAAAAAACAGTTTTTCTCTTTAAAACTAGACAAAATAGAGAAACAAAAAGTAATCCAAAGTAAACTTTTCTTACGTGATTTTACTTCTAACTTTCGGAATTTTTAAAAAAGTTCACTTAATACGTTTTCTTTTATTTCTTTTTTATTCATAAATATTTATTAATTATAGTTATGCAATAGATTTTATATTTTGAGTAAATTCAAATCGATAAAATTAATGGCAAAATGGTACCGAATATGGTATATTTTAGAAAATATAAAGTTGATATTAAAATAAATGCACTGTTAAAAATAATAGTTCAGCATTTCACCAACGGAATGATGCTACTTAAGCATTTTTAGCTGCAACCAATATTTTGGTTCTAATTTTCACTATTTCAGTGGTGAACACTACTGAAATGGCACCACTAAAATGGTGAAACCAAATATTGGTTGAACACTAAAATATTGGTTGCATCTAACTGGAACCATTTTTCTGGTGAAATGTAGATTTTTAACAGTACATCTTAATGATAAATTATATTACTAATACATTAATAATCGGAAAGAAGATTTTATTTCAAATTCAGTGAAACTTTCTTATGATTCTTCGTAAATCTTTTACGAATTAGCAGTTGCTGCATCGTTTATCATAAACGGAATTGCATCATTAGAGACAAATATAGTAATTTTATATGATGCACTCAATGATAATCATTTCTTTATTTAACGATAATTATAACAAACCTTATTTCGATAATTAAACCAACAAGGAACATAGTACATTGAACGGCATATTTATTTAGCAATTATCCTCTTATGAATTTATTAGTTACTTGACTAATTTATCTAAGTTTAAGGAAAAGAAATGTTTAAAAGAGTTCCAGAAATTATTTTAAAACGAGCATGCGAAAAATGACGTTTCCGAATGCGTTTCAATGTATGGATTTCTGGTTAATTGTTTGCTCTCTCTTTGTGAGAATTTGCTACTTTTTCAAAGAAAAATTAATCATTCTTGGTTAAAATAAGAGTTAGAAGAAATTATGGTTAGAGTAATCAGTAAATTTTGTTTCTCTTAATTTCAGATGCATTTTATTTTAACAAGATTGTTTTCTCTGTTTTAATTCTAACTTATTTTAAACCGTTCCTTTAATATTAATAAAATAATCTTACTAAAAATCAGTTTGCATGTCGGAGACAGTAGAAATCGAAAACTTTTTAAGATTTTTTATGATCAGTGTTTATTTTAAATTAATTATGTAGTCCCATTTAAAGTAAAAGTAAAAAAAAAAAAAAAAAAAAAAAAAAAAAAAAAATCCATAACGGAAATTATTTAAACTGGTTAGGGATAATCTAAAATCATTCCCGAGTGAGTCTTAAAACGATTCAATTTGGTTTATGGAATTTGGATAAATATCGAACATAAAATAAGTCCTTAGTCTTTAAGTAAAAATTAATATGAAAACATTGAGCCTGTTGTCATCTGCAGCTGACGCCTTAAGCTAAATCCCGATATCATAGATGTTCTTCTTTTTCCCTGTAGCTTAAGGAAAGTTAAATTTGAGACATGGTAGAAACCTTAATTCTATGAATAACAGTGTCCGATCGATATTTGTTAGAGTAATAAAAATTGAAGCAGCATTCGTTTTAAAATGTTTACTTTGTGCTACTTAAATATTTCATACATTCAAATGCATTCATCAAAAATAGAAATTCTATCTGAATATTTTGAGAGCTTTTTTCGCATGAAATGCAAAACTTCTTTAAAAAAGCAAAATACATATATATTAAAATGTATATACTATGATGTTTCTAAAACTATATTTTTATAAATGCATGATTGTTAATATGAACAGAAAATTCATATTTAAAGTCTATTAAATCTTCTGTCTAAAATTCGGTTATTCTATTTTTCTGCTGCTATGCTCAGTGAACAATAATAATGTCTTTTTTATGAATAATAAAATTAATAAAGTTTTATTTGTATTTGTATTTTTTCCTTTCTACTCAATGGTCTAAATTCAAGTATTTAGACCATTAACAAATTAATAACGTCTAAAGAAATAAAACTAATAAAGTAACAAATAATAACGTAACAAATAATAAAGTAACAAATTAATAACGTCTAAAGATGAGGCTGCTATTCAACAACCTCATTTTTAGACGTTATTAATTTGTTTTTTTATAAGTTTTAAAGTTTTATTTTCAATTTTGGAATTGATTCTATTAAAAAAACTGCATCGAATATTTATTCTGAACTATTGAATTATGTATAATACTCCAATTCTTTGGAACTCATGTATTCATGAAAATAATTATGTACAATCAGTCTTTATTGGAGTAAGTTAAAACAAATTAAGTGATTATAATCTAAGGAAAAACATTTTATTTTTGAAATTTTATTTTATTTTTTAATTACACATAGGTTTTTTTAAGCACAGTTTTAGAAAAATAATTATACCTTTGTATTATTTTATACAATATTCTTATTTTTTTAACTGTAATTTCAAGGCTTGTGACAAGATTTATTGTGTTAGTCTAAATTTGCATTATATCTATTAACTGTGAATTATTCATCATTTATCTAGGTTGCCTTCTGAGCTCTAAAACCTATATAAAACATACATGTATAATTTATTTAATTGAATTTAGTGCTGATTAAATTCAATCAGGTTACTGGTGAATGCTACGTTTTGTGCTTTACCAGAATTTTAACGACTAACTGGAATTTGAGATAACTGGTAAAGAGCGCATTAAAAGGCCATTGATATAGAGTTTGAAAATTTTGTAATTAATAACTAAAATAATTATAATAAACATTACGTAGTTTTTGCTAGAATAATTTATTTAAAAATATAAATGATCAAATTTTAACTAAATGTTTCAGATTTATCTGTCAAGATCTCTCTTTGATCATAAAATCATAATTTTAATGCAACAGTCATGTTTGTGTTTTGCCACAGGGAATGTTGCTTGTGAAGACAAACATGACCATAACACTATACGATAAATCCTTTTAAAAATTAATTTTGTGTTTTTAAATATGCGTGGTTATTACACGTTCAAAAATTTTAAGAAACATAAGATCGAATTATATGAACGAAATTTCGGAAGTTATCGTGATTTTAAAATTTCAAGTGGTAGCCTGATTTCAAGTGGCCTCGCTTAACTTAAGATATCCCCCACTTTATTAAAAATGGCGGATAAAGTCCGTTAATAAACTTGATTGAAACCCTTATATGGTCTATATTTACAGCAAAATTCAAGAAAATCCGGCCTTAAATACGCTTTTTGCAATGTGGATTTCAATTTTGCACATGGCCGCCACTTGAAAACAAAAAGTCGGAGCTACTTGGTTAACGAACTCATCCAGGATATTTATAAGATAAGTTCGCTGTCCGAATTTGGTTCATTTTGGAGTACTATTTCGGGAGTTATCGTGATGACAAAATTTTCATTATATATATTTATTTATATATATATATATATATATATATAGATAGATAGATAAACGAAGTGATTGTAATAGGCCGATTTCTAAAGAAATCAATCTAAAAAAAAAAGATGCATAGCAGTAAGCAAACAAAGTGGGGGTTAAGTTTTTTTCTTACTTCATTACGTCATATCGCTAGTACTGCTTAGAACGATAAATCCCGTTAAAAACCAATCACACTATCACTACTCAAATTACAGTACGTTTAAGCCTTAGAATCGTAATACGTTAAAAAATCTGATCACATAACAATTTAAAGTTGCAGAATATGGTGTGGTTTCACTGATTTCGTTCTAACAGATGTACATTTTTGTGTGTGTGTGTGTGTGTGCGTGTGCGTGTGTCTTCTAAGTTGTCACTTTCCTTCTGTATGTTGGTAACAGCTGTTGCTCCATCGCGTTGTTTTTCGACCTCCTTCAGCATATATTCCTCTTATAGCGCAGCTCTTCTTATACAGACCTGTATAGTTGAGAAACGGATGTCTAAAACTGCATTTAACAGTAAGTGGCTTTTGACCGAAAAAATAAGTAAAAAGTCAGTAATTTAGATTTACTCAGGAACATATGAAAATTGTCTGCGTAACAAATGAAGTAATTTTTGTTTATTCCTTAGACATGTACCCATGAGAAAAGGTTTTAATTACAATAGTTTCATGAAATTACAGAATGTAAAATTTAATGATTGAGCTTGTATTTATAAACAGTTATAGCTTCGAAACTTTTAAAACTTGACTTTCGCTTATGTTTATTTACAATATCTTAAAATTTACGGTTCTATAATATGTAATCCCCCCCCCCCCAAAAAAAAAAAAAAAAAAAAAAAAAAAAAAAAAAAAACATTCTGTGCTTAAGAATCATGTTTCGTTTGCATTTACATTTACTCTAAGATTAAGTTTGTGAAAATACGTAACTAAATGGTTTTATTATTGTTTTATTTATTTATTTATTTTTCTTTATTTATTAACCTGTTTTTTTAAACGAGAGAGCAGCATTTGGCTTTTCAGCAAGATATGCTGCCATGCGAGAGTAAGTAGAAACACTAATTTTTTTAAAACTTGTAATACAAAATTTCGTGTATGAGCGATTAATTAAAAATCAATATAAAAAATTAATCAAATGCTTTTATTATTGTGTTTTTAAGATTAAAACATTGTTTGTAATAAATCTGTACTTGTAGTTCAAAAATACAATGAAGAACAACTAACTCTAATATATTTTTTTTATATTTGATTATGTTTTGTCATCTTAAATTATATATTTTGATGCCTCAGGTAGAATATTAATTTATTTGTATTTAAAAATTATCTAATGGATTAATATATATACAATTAAAGAAAATTTTAACAACATCTTTGCATAAATACTGGATGAAAAAAAAGGATAACATGTAACATAAGGGGATTTGAAAAACATTTTAGAGCTCTACATCAGGTATTCAGTAGCTTTTAGGTGAATAAATTTCATATGTTATATAAAGTAATTGCTTTTGTTTCACGTCATTAACGGAAAAATTGATATTAGATTTTTGATTGTTAAGTTTTTTCATAATTGTTTTTCAAATATGGCTTCCTTTTACTATGAATTTTGGATTAGGTTCAGGTTTAAGTATTAATCAATCGGGTCGATTTTCTTCTGAGCAACATTGGATTCATGTCAAATTTATGAATATGATTGGTAAAGTTCACTGATCCAAATATCAGAAATAAATGTCTCCCACAAAACGTTCTAAAGGTGGAAAATTCCCTGGAGGAGATATCCTCCGAAAATTCGTCCTCTGGAATTTTGTCACTAATTTTTTTAATACATCAGTGATTGCAAGAATAAAATAAAGAAATAATACTTTTGCTTAAACTTTCAATTTTAAGGCAGTTTTGTGTGTTTTATTTATACTATTAGTTTACATAAAAACTAATAACTTCTAATAATAAATAAACAAAAAAAAATAATAATAATAATAAACTATAGTAATAATAATAATAAGAAAACTAATAAACTCATTATGATTTTACTAGTTGTAAAAGGCAGATAATTTTGTTTCCAAAATACAAAAGAAATCAGTATTATTTATATAGAAATTCACTTATCTGTATTGTAAATGAAATTATTTATGGAATTTATTTACATGTCACAATAAGAAAAAATAACTTTTAAATTCCCAATTCAGCCTTCCCTTAATAAATAAGAATACAAATAGGAATTTTAAAATGTATAAGAATTTATTATTTCTTCCTTTTACAATCCAATCACATAGAAATGTTTATTTTATTTTATTTTTGTTTAATCATTCTTATTGAGCTATTCCAATAATATGGTTGGAGAAGGGGGGCAATAAATAATTATTTCTTAGAGATTTGATAATTTCATGAATTCTACATTTTTATGAATGAATTAATAACTTTATTTTATAATTACAATAAAACGAGTACTATGACATCGTGAAATTAACTGTTGTAGTTGTAAGTAAATAATAATAATAATAATAATGGTGATGGTAATTATTGAAGGTTCATGCGCAATTGGGAAAATTAAAGCTAGCATTATTCAATTGACTGTATTCGTACTGAGATTATCTATTTCTGTGAATGTCTTCAGACAACGTATTTTTGATAAAAATGCAGAACTAATTTTAACCTGGCCTGGTCTTTTTTCTCTTTTGTTCCAAATAATTTTGTTTTTCAGACAAAAATATGTAGCATGTATTGTCGAAGTAACTATACTAATTATTGTTGAACTTGCTATAGCTTTTCAAAATATGATAAGAAATCTGTTTGATTTTTTGTTGAACGTTTGAGGATTCTAGCGAAAATTTTAAAAAGTATAAAACGCATTTATTGGTTAAAAAAAAAAAAAAAAAAGTCTATGACAAAAACAAAGATTTTAAAAATGTAATAGGGGGTAGCATACTAAATATAAATAGGAAGATTATCTTAGACTATGATACGTGTCCTGATATTAATAGAAAAATATTTTTAAATTCATAAAAAAAAGAAGATAACTTGTAAAGAGAAGCGCATTACTCAAAGAATTGCGCTTAACCTAATCACGTGAAGCTAACAATAACAAGCAGGAAAAAATGTATGTCAAAGCTTTTAATTCCAACATCTGTTGGCAGGCTTGATTGATTGACTGGCTTTATTTCAATCTAAAGTATGGAGTGCTGAGTTAACACCATCCCGATCCGCCTATGTGTTTAAGAGTGGCAGTTTCCCTGACTTAAGAAGTAGTTTTGTTTTCTTTATCTCTGCTAACATCAAGCACCGTTTTTATCTTTTTAGAAAAAAAAAAAAAAAATATTTTGTTTAAATACTTTTTTGTTTCACAACAAATTAATAATAGTTTGATATCTGAATGGTTAATCTTTTGCGATTATTTGTGATTACTTTAAAAGAATGATAAGTCAAAAAGTAATTTATTCTCAATCTTTGATTATATCTGCATTCATATCCTATTTTAATATTATTTTAAAATTTCATTTTAGTGTATGTAGTCAGAAAAAAGAAAATCACGGAATATTTAAAATATATCAGTTGTATGAACACACTACACGCACTCACATATATACATATCTATAAATATATGTAATAAATATATAATATATATGTATGTAGCTATGTATGCGTACACGCGTGCATGTGCTATGCGTTTTTTTTTTTTTTTTTTTTTTTTAATTCTTCATTTTCTTGTTGTACTGATAAGTATTTTGGATGCTTATATATCTATACATAAATTATATTTATAGAAACGTAAAAGCGTAAAAAATGTATAGATGAAAATGGCAAGCCTAATTAAGTAGCTCGTAAGTATAATTCTGAATATTTGGAGATGGATCGAAATTGATTGTTTATTACTTCCTATACTAGGCGAGTCGTATTAAACCCACGATGATAGCTTTAATGCCCCAACCCACCCAGTCCCACTCTTCGATGTCTTTTTCTAGTCAATTTTGTCCTTTTATTTCTTCCGGTGTTAACCTATTATTTATTTATTTATTATTTTTTTATATATATTTTGTTACACACTTAACATTGTGAATTTTCTTCGTTTTCATCCCATGCTTTTTCCATGGATAGCTTTTCCCCCCTCGTTTTCTACATTCTAAAGTGCGGTGGTACATAGTATAATAAAGTATTGTTATCCCTATTTTCGAAATGGGTTTTATATCTCGCATAACTCAAAAACGGTTCATCGTAAAATGTTGCAAATTTTTATGTGTGATTGTCATGATGTCTTGTTACAAACCTGCATGTTTCGTTTTAAGACGAGCTCTCGTTTTTGGGATATCAGCGACTTTACGCGATTTTTCGTGACGTCTGTAAGTGTGTATGGGTGTATGTATCTTGCATAAATCAAAAACGGTTAGACGTAGAACATTGCAAATTGGTATATAGGTTTTTTATAACATCTAGTTGTGCACCTCCCTTTTTGGTCTTTCTGTGATTTTCCGTTTCGGAGATATTTACGAAAATTATATTCATAAAGTCCAAATATACAAGGGTTTTGGCTATTATATATGACTTACCATCATAAAGGTTTCAAAATAAGCTAATGATAGAGCTTGTAATGATATTATTATGAAAGTTGTCGACATTTTTGCGTGTAGAGAGTAATTTGTAAAGATATAAGCAGATTTTAGTCAACGAATGCATTTTATTTATTGAATATTCAGCCCGTAATGATATTTTTAGGAAAGTTGCCGACATTTTGGTGTGTAGAAAGTAATTCTTAAAGACATAGAAAGGTTCTAGTCGACGAATGCACTTTTATGAATATTCAGCACGTAATTAGAGCACGTAATGATATTGTTATGAAAGTTGCCGACATTTTCGAGTGTAGAAAGTAATTCTTAATATATAAGCAGGTTCTAGTCGACAAATGCACTTAATTTTGTTTTAGACTTGTTTGTCATTTAAAGAATTTTCGAAGAATTTAGTTCAGCGCTATAAACAAATTCATCTTTCCAGTTAGAGATTCCAAACTTTGGGAACCCTAAACTACAAAATTTCCCCAAATTCGGTCACCAAGTCGCCAAATTCGACGCAAAATCGGCGAAATCGATGGCAATACGAAAATCAGCGTTGGCTACAAACTTGGCGACTTGTACATATATATGTTTATTTGTAAAACAACATATTTATTTTTTATTTTATGCCGTAAACATTTCGGAGTTAAAAATGAAATTTAAAAGGATTGAATTTTATAACAATAAGTTACAATGTTTCTACTTTCAATTTTTAAGCAGTGACACAGTTTTTCATTTCTCGAATAGCATGTTTTCTTTCTTGTTATAAATAGCGATTAATTACAAATAATAGGTTTATTTCGTGGTTTTACGTACAAATCACCGTAGGGAACGTAATCATAACCTTTTAGTTTTAAATATTATGTATCGACCTCTTGAAATTTGCGACTGTAGACATGAAATTACATTTATCAATTTATTATGACATTAGTTTTTTTCTGCCTTCTAACTTGCTCCTACAAATTTTCTTTCCCTTTTGAACGTGATATATAGTGATATATAAGACGCTTATGCTATATCATTATCTTTTCTCAAATAAAAAAAAAAAGAATTGAAATTTAATCACTATCACGACAAATTTAATGCAACAATTATATAAACATTTTAATGAAGAAAAAAGAATTAAAAAACACTCCTAAACGTAATTAGGATCGGAGGCCTGTTTTTGGTGGAGGAGAAATTCTTTTATATAAAGTCATGTGGTAACTGTAGGAACTCAAGTAAACTCCCGTTTGATTACTTTAAATATATATATATATATATATATAATATATATATGTATATATTGTTTTTACTATAATATAATCTCTCATTGTATAGTGTTTTTGGATTATTCAAAAAGTGAAGGTCCATACTTGATATCGGCCTCACTAGTGACTTAGAGGTTCTTCTCTCAAAAGTGATTGACGGGAAGTACCGAGTTCTAACCCAAATTGCGCTATTTGGCGTAGTCATTCGTAGTTTTCTACGGTCTTCTCTGAAACTCGCGTAAATATGGGTTAGGATACTTTAAAAAGGATACCCATGAAGGTCATTCCACCTAGAACTGGGACCTATGTGTAATCAGTCAGCTTTAAACACTACATCAATACATACTATAAATAATAATATTTTGATAAAAATCGCACTCATTTTCTGGTTTAAAAACTACATTAAAATTCCTCTCGCCCACCGTTTTAAGTTCTTCGTCTTCGATCAAATTCTTGCAAAGTAACGTATACACACTTTTGCAGACTATACGATACAAAAACATATTACAATATTTGATAAACATTAATATATAAAAATGCGTGTAATTTAAATATAATAAAATTAAAATTTTGACCTAAACAAAATTTAATTTTAAATGAGAGCCGTATGTTTTTAAACTGTATGTTGTTGGACTTCTTGCTTCATTCAATGTATTTATGGTAACGACGAATTTTTGTTGTCTTAAAAAGAAACTTCTCTTGTGCTAATAGATCCGTTTTTTACAGATTTTAATTCATTATAAAAGACCTGCAATAATCATAAATAATTAAATGATAAAAATAAATTTTTATATACCATGTTTTTAAATTTTCTGTTGAATCATATAAACGCTACCGAAGACAGAGGGAACCCGGAACAATTTGCTAAAAGTATTAAACAAATTCATTGTTATCGTGTTTTGAGCTATTATAAAAGTTCCAAATGGCTAGCTAGCTGGGAAGTTAGTTAAAAATCGATTGCAAGCTTTTTACTGGTAACGATGGCGAAGGCAGTAAGGTACCGGAGCAGTTGGTCAAAAATATTTAAAAAATGCATTTTCACCGTCTTCTGAACTATTCTGAAAGTTTCAAATGTCTAACTAGTCGGGAAGTTAATTAAATAAATTTTCAGTTGAATCGTATAAACGCTGCCGAAGGCAGTAGGGACCAAACAGTTGACTAAAAGTATTAAAAAAATGTATTGTCACCGTGTTCGGAGCTATCTTGAAACTCTCAAACGTCTAGCTAATCGGAAAGTTAGTGAAAAATCTATTGCAAGCTTTGTACTGGTAACGCTGCCGAAGACAGCAGGAACCCGAAACAGCTGGCTAAAAATATAAAAAAAATGCATTTTCACCGTGTTCTGAACTATTTTGAAAGTTTCTAGCTAGCCGGGAAGTTAGTTAAATAAATTTTCTGTCGAATCATATAAACGCTGCCGAAGGCAGTAGGGACCTGAAACAGTTGACTAAAAGTTAAAAAAAAAAATGTATTGTTACCGTGTTTTGTCCTGAAAGTTTCAAATGTGTAGTTAGTCGAGAAGTTAGTTAAAAACCGATTGCAAAATTTGTACTGGACAAACAAACAAACAAGTTAATAAAAAACATGGTAAAATGCCTCAAAGTATTTCCAAAACCCAGACAAAAATCTCAAATACTTATGTTGGCAGACATCTAAATTAATATCATACGGTTACGTACGGCTACGAAATTCTCATTCATCCAATGGTTAAGCTTCTCTAAGATTGTGTTAAATAGCATAATTTTCACTCATTTCATATATTTATCTTAATATAACAGTCATATTTTGATCTATATATGCAAAATGATAAATTAAAAAGAAAAAAAAAATCCTGAAACATTACCTAAAAGTATGGAATTGCGTTCAAAGCTACGATTACTGTTACTATAGCATAGCTAATAATTTTTTCATTTTTAAAATAAGACTTATCCGCATTATGTTGCAATAGAAACCTGTAAAATGATTTTTCTGAGATCTAATTTATGGAAGTTTAATATAATAAAATGCTGATATGAAGCCTTCGTAAAAATCGGAAGATTTGGCATCTATGCAATATTCATTTCTTAAAATTTTGCCTGTTTCTTCTCAGTTTTATTTTTAATATTTTTGTAATTTGTTTTCAAAGAAGAAAACCGTTTTCATTTGGACTATTTTTTCTGAAAGAAATAGGTCTCTTGCCCTAATAAAGTAAAATAAGTGCCATCCTGTGAATCTAAGTTTACAAACTCTTCGATTAGATTGATTGTAGTCTATTAAAGTTTTGATTTTCATGTCTGTTACGTTTGGGTGAATAAGAGAAAGATTAAACACTACATACTGTTGCTTTTAATTTGACAGAATATTTACTGCAGTGTTACGTAATCATTATGAAATATTGTACAACTTGGTAAATCCAATATTATCATGCATCTGTAAATTCTCTTTGTCTGATTTGCTGCTCATCAAACTATGTTAAGGGAGCTCGGGGTTGGCTGTAACAATTTGTAGAATAAATGTACACTGATGGAAAAAAAAAATCCCAACACCAGGAAGGAGCTGTGCTAGATAAACGAAATTTAGTAGGCGTGTTTATACATCTGAAAGATGACGTCGATTCAAATTTCGAGCTACGCGCATAAGTGTGGCGCTAGTAGCGGCACTATGAACATGCAAATGAGGTTTGCTTTAAATAAGCGCTGTAAGGTTCGTGATCGTTATTTACAGTTGAGATTTGACGTAGTGAGTTAATGTTAGTCAAGGATGCCTCTAAGAAGACGAAGAAGCCATTATCAACAGCTCACTGAGTTTGAACGAGGTCGTGTAGTAGGGCTACGAGAAGATGGGTTTTCTTTCCGCGATATTGCAGAAAGACTTGGCAGGATCTGCCAAAACTGTGCATGAGTGTTGGCAGCAGTGGTCAAGGGAAGGTACTGCCTCAAGAAGACCGGGTTCCGGGCGGCCACGTGACACTACTGAGAGGGACGACCGCCGTGTTCGGCGTATGGCTGTGGCTAATCGTACTGCGTCTGCAGCTTTTCAGCTGCAGTTGGCACCAGTGACACAACGAACTGTTACAAATCGGTTACTTCAAGGACAGCCCCGAGCCAGATGCCCTGTAGCGTGCATTCCACTGACTCCAAACCACTGCCGTTTGCGACGTGAGTGGTGTCAAGCTAGAGCTCATTGGAGGACGGAGTGGAGATCTGTTGTGTTTTCTGATGAAAGCCGGTTCTGCCTTGGTCGCAGTGATAGCCGTGTCTTGGTTAGAAGGAGGCCAAGTGAACGCCTGCTAGCGACCTGTCTGCGGCCTAGACACACAGGGCCTACTCCTGGAGTTATGGTTTGGGGAGCAATTTCGTGGTTATCCCACGCACCCTGACTGCAAATTTGTACGTCAGTCTAGTGATACAACCTGTTGTGCTGTCATTCATGAACAGCATTCAAGGGGGTGTTTTCCAACAGGATAACGCTCTCCCTCATACCGCTGTTGTAACCCAACATGCTCTACAGAGTGTCGACATGTTGCCTTGGCCTGCTAGATCACCAGATCTTTCTCCAATCGAGCACGTATGGGACATCATTGGACGACAACTCCAGCGTCATCCACAACCAGCATTAACCGTCCCTGCATTGACCGCCCAAGTGCAACAGGCATGGTACTCCATCCCACAAACTGATATCCGACACATGTACGACACAATGCATGCACGTTTGCATGCTTGCATTCAAAATTCTGGCGGTTACAGCGGTTACTAATGTACCAACATTTCACATTTGAAATGGCTCTTCTCGCCAATGGCTCTACCTGTGATCTTGAAACTTTAATCAATTAAATATGTTACCTAGACAAATGTATTGCTGAAATTTCATTACTGTACAATAATTTTTTCTTGGTGTTGGGATTTTTTTTTCCATCAGTGTATTTATAAATGTATTTACGATTTCGTGCCTGTAATTTTGCATAGCATAACTATTTATCTATCATATGCACAAAAGAAACATTTATCAATTTTGCTGATTTGAGAACGAGAAAGTTTTTCAAAACTACTCTCTCTTACAATTTTCTCCGGACCTGGGGCATATTCTATCAGACGCAGGACAAACTGTAACAGGAATGTTGAAGTTGTAGCAGACATGGGGAAAATTGTAACAAGCACGGGCCAAATATTAACAATAAAAATTATAATATTTCAAAATATTTTTCGCTATCATTTATTAATTTAAACGCAAAAGATATTTGGTAATTAGTATTACATTACACCTACTGGTATAGTTACAATAAATAATGTCAAATAACATATACCAAAATAAAGAAAGAATTATTTAACCAATCAGCGTAAAAGTCTATTTTTATGAGGAATGTAATTATCACAAAAAAAATTATAAGTTGTCCTTCGGAAACTAAGTAATGCACCTATTCTTCTGCCATATAGGGGCTATCGACATCTACACTATAGAAGCTAAGCAAAACTTCTATTCCGCTTCAGAATCTGTATCTAAATTCAAAATCATCTTCTTTATCCCTTCGTTTTCTTTCATAAATAATTTGCATGCTAGCATTGAAAATAAGAAGTCACGAATCAAAACACAAATATCAAGTTGTATCATGTAATAATTTCCTCTAAAATTTTGTTACCACATGTCCAAAGATTCTATTACAACTTGCCCTACAGAATAATTTTGGAAATGTTTGTTCATTTATACACATATAAAAAAAAATAAGTGCAAAAATTTAAAACATCATTTTATAACTTTACATGTAGACAAAATAAATAGGTAAA
Organism: Salticus scenicus; assembly: GCA_963930645.1. Classification (NCBI taxonomy): domain Eukaryota; kingdom Metazoa; phylum Arthropoda; class Arachnida; order Araneae; family Salticidae; genus Salticus; species Salticus scenicus. The sequence continues at coordinate 132,441,597 of OZ005657.1, read as the reverse complement.
ATCAAATTTTTAAAAAGATAAAGTAACTTACCTTAAATCAAAATTTACGAAATATGTTTTTTCCCATTAACTAGCTAAGGCAGAACCCGTGCACACAAACTGTCAGTATTCCTTTTGGCGTAGCCCTGACTATGCTTATTAAAAAAAAAAAAAACGCGCAAATAGAATTATGTTTATAGAAAATTCTGATCAAAAATTATTGCTTAAAATGCATGCTATTACATACCCTATTACAATTAATCTTTACTCTTTCTACTTATCGAAAACTACTTTCACTTTCTTTGTTTCTTTATTTTTTTGTACTAAAATTTATTGTAACTTTCTGATGTGATTACTGTATTAACTAACAACTGTGGAATTTTATACGAAAAAATATATTACACATGATCCTTCAATTTATAATTAATTGATAAAAATACAATTTCTTGAAAATATTGTAAACCAAACAAGCGTTTTAAGATGTTCCAAAAATGTTCCACACACATGCACAAATCTTGTTTTTACAAAATATGTTTTCAATTCCACGCTTTCAATGTTTCCACAAACGAAGTGCTTTAAAAGAGTTTAAAAATAAAGAAAATCTGTTTTCACTATTTGGATTTCATTTGGAAAAGTTGCATCCCTAAAACAAATACTTTTCCATTTAAAATTTTAAGATCTCTCTTTTACCCATTTCTAAAGATAAAAGCAATATTTTCCTAAGATACTAGCGTTTTGTGTACTTTTATTAAGCTTGTATGAATTTATCTACTAGACTGGTATGTATAATTAAGGAAAAATGTTCTCTGGCATTCTCTAAGTGAATAGAAATTCTGTTTCGAAAAATGCACTAAGCTAAGGAATTACTCTTTAAGTGATTTATTTTATTTAAAATCTCATTTTGTCAACACTGTTTCTCGCCATTTGGTAAAATAAATATATTCTTTCAATAACATTCCCTTAAAGTTTTCTGCCATTAAAAGCATTAAAAGAAGAGCGAATTTGTCTTTAATATATTGTATAAAATGTTATGACCATTGTTTAAGTTTTTTATGAAATGAGGGCAACATAAAACGTATAAAATAATGATTTCAATATTTTTACGTTGTTTAAACAACAAATACATATAATTAAGTGTGCAGTCGGGAAGTAAATGTCAAAATTTTTAATAAAAGTTAAACCCACTGAAGGCAAAATTTAAACATGAAGCATTTTACATGAAGCATTATACATTGTAATTTCCCTTGAAAAACCCTTCTGTTTACCTTTAAAATCTTTTAGGGTAGACTAAATTTAGTAATTTACGCTGTTGCGTTGCATTTTTTTTTTTTAAGTTAACCCTTTTAGTTCTATTGTTTTGTAGCTACATTTTTTCCGAACGACTAAATTTTGAAAATGCTTATCTCTTTTATGAATGCCCCAGTAAGAAAATTCAATGTATATATATATATATATATATATATATATATACAGTCGGTAACAAAAGTGTCCGAACACTAGCGAAAATTCCTATGTAAAAAATGTACACTTCATACGGTTTTCTTAAATAAATCCTTGTCGAATCCTGTTCTTAGTCAGTGTAAGAACATGATTCGATAAGGATTTATTTAACAAAACCGTATGAAGTGTACTTTTTTTACATAGGAATTTTTGCTAGTGTTCGGACACTTTTGTTACCGACTGTATATATATATTTAAAAATATATGCTTATTTATTGATTATATTTCATTTTTATTTTTTGATAAGAAAAATATACGTAAAAATAATTGTGAAACATGTGAAAATGCCAATTTAGGAAATACGTTTTAAATCAAAATTTTACAAGCTCCGGTAAAAAGTTCCCATGTATTTTGAAGATACCGTGTACCTTCTAAGACAGAACATTTTCTCTTTCTTTCTTTTCTTTCTTTCTTTCTTTTTTTTTTTTTGGTACAAAATGTCTTACTGGCTCCATGCGTTTCCATTTTAATATTCTTTTCTCTACTTTCATAAAATGTTTATTGCATTAGTGTTAGTCTTCAATAAAATATTATTAAGTGATAATTCTTCACAATCGTGATGCATATTAAATAATGATTGTAAATGTGAATATTATCAGTCAGAATAATCTAACTAGAATGTTTTGTAAACATTTATTAATTTTAAACTGAAATTTGTAAAAACTTTATTGGCATTTTTTGCAAATATACAGGTACTTCAATTTGTTACACACAGGTAATCTGACTGTTATATCATAGATGCCAACATTTCGAAATTTTAAATTAGGTTTATCTCATGATCTAAAAATTCGCAAAAAATTGTATTCCCTGTACATACACGAATTTATAAAAGATCATTTTTATGAGCTCTCGAAAACATTGCAAAGCAGCTTTTATTGTACAGTCGGTAACAAAAGTGTCCAAAAACTCGCAAAAATTCCTATGTAAAAAAAAGTACACTTCATATGGTTTTGTTAAATAAATCCTTGTCGAATCCTGTTCTTAGGGAGTGTAAGAACATGTTTCGATAAGGATTTATTTAACAAAACCGTATGAAGTGTACTTTTTTTACATAGGAAATTTTGCTAGTGTTCGGACACTTTTGTTACCGACTGTAACTACTTTGACAAATATTGTCAGTGACTTGTGTTTGACGTGTAGTTTTCTATAATTCTCATTTTCTCTATTACGTGCTTTTTATAACTTACAATCTCCAATGTCTTGCATAGTGAATAAAAAATAGTTTTACTGAACTCTATTTTTGAAAAAGACTGGTATAACGAAAAACTACACAACTGCACAACGATATCTATACTTTAGCATATTATTTTAATTTATTTAATTTATTTATTTTACATTATAAGTTTTTCTATATGAATATATCTCGCAGGTTTGGTGGGTAAATTTTTCGAAATAGAAATTAATTAAAACATCATAATACAATTAAAAAGGGAATTTTCTGCAAACAGGACATTGTCGTATTAGTTATGAGAGAAAGAAAAAAATCATGACAGAAGTTTCTAACTTTTTATTGTAGAATACTAAAAAATGTACTTAATAATAATACTAAAAAAAAGAAAAAAAAGTAATAAATAAATAAATAAATAAAAAATAGCCGTAATACTTTTAGTTAAAAAATGCTGTGTAGCTGTAAAATTTGGATGTCCAAATTATATCATACTTTTTTAACTTTAATGCCACTCTTGTCATTTTTTCTTTTAATTTCCACCTAGATATTTTTTAAACTGATTTTACCTATATATATTTTAAATATTTATTTATTTATTTATTTTTAAAGGATCACTTTTTAGTTTTTCCTTTCTTTTGCATTGCTTTTAAAAATATTAAAATAAATAGAATAATTCTCTCATAAAAGCCTCATTCCCTGAAGTGAGGTAATGATCAGCCAAGAAATGATAAAATTAATATTATTAGCTTCTGAAATTTGTAATTATAAATAATACAAAAAAAAAAAAAAAAAAAAAAAACTTATTATTTTTAAATTATCTCGTCAGTGAAAATCAAACTATCCATTAATATATTTTTAGGGAATAAATTGACTTTATAAACTGAAATGAGCGAATGATTATATCATCTTAACACTTACCCAATCTAACTGTCCAATTATTCTTTCCACACTGAAAAATGTTTCGACCTGTGTAGTAGTTCTTTTTCTCTGAAACATCTGGATTTTTAATGAGTTAGTAAATAATTTGAAATATAAGTTACAAAGTTTTTTCGCGAAATAAAGAGTAAGAACGGAAATACACACACAAAATAAATAAATAAAGGTGTAAATAAATAAATAAAATAAATGAAAAATAAAAATAAAAATAAATAAAGCAGTTTCAGGCATAAAATTATTCCATTATGTATCATTTTAAAAGACAAAAATATCAGATAAGGAAAAGTATAAGTAATACAGAAAGAAATAATACTTTTTATTTTTGTAGGTGGTAAAAGTTGCGTATTATGAAATGATATTTAATATCTATTAAAATTAACATATACATATATTTAATTAATGATTCAATTTTATAAGCTAATATAGTAAAACTATGGTTATAATTTTTGCTGTATATGTAATTTCTTAACTTTTCTGTTAAAAATATTGAAATATCCTTCATAGTCTGTTTGTAGAGAACCCCTCAGAAACGTTCTTTTATCACCTAAAATTCATAATGTATTCCATTACATTGCACGTCTTTGTAAATGACCCATAAACTATTTACATAATATATATATATTTAAAGAAACAAGAGTTATTAAATCTCAGTAATATATACCAGTTTCGTAAGGACCAAATCATATTTATAAAAGTATTATAACTTTATTTTAAAGATTATGTTTTTAAGACGATCGAAATGTTTTTAAAATTAATAGCCGTTTTAATTCATTCAGTATTTAAATTAACATTTGCAAACTCAGTTTAACTAATTTAAAAAATACATCTTAACATTTACTCTACCTTAACTGTGCTTAATAATTAAAATTTTTGATGGAAAAGAATTTCTTTTCTAATAAACCTGAAAACAAAATTTGATGTAACATATTGCTTGGACAGCTTTGTGAGCAATTTGCTGTTCAGCATAAGAGTTAATTCAATACAAGCTTAAAAATTCTCTGTTAAATTATTCATCAATTCTATTAAATTATTCAAATGTCTCTTAAAATTTCGTAATAATCCATGTATTTCTACAGACGCTGAAACAGAGTCCAAGGAGGGAAATAGAGGGAAAAAAATTAAACCAAATACATTTCCTCTATAAAGGAAAATATGCTAACTTTTTTTAATAAATGTGAAAAGCCCCAATGACGCTATTATATTAATAACGAATTCACTATTCACTGAAAAGATTCTTTTTTAAATCTTGCATTTCGTTGTAAATTACAATACAATTTGATTAAAACAAAATTTAAATTCCATAGTAAACTAAGTAATTTATTTCAATTCAGGTATAATTTGAAATAAATTTTCAATTTCATTTGAAACATAATCCATTATTTTTAATGAATAAAAAAATAAAATAAAGTAAAATAAAATAAATGTAAATGCCTGAAAGGTATTTGCAAAAGAAAGTCAGAAATAAAAAGGAGCGATAATCTGAAATTGTATGTAGATTTTTATTTTTATTTTTATTTTAATTTTGTTAAAATATTCTAAAGGTTTTAACCATTTTAAATTAACCGAAATTGGTAATCAAAAATTGAAGAATTTTCGTCGTTCAATGCTATATGTTTACGAATGAAGTAGTTACGAATGAAGTCTTTAAATACGTTACGTATTTAAAGACTAAGGAATTTTTAAACAAATACCATAAAATAAAAAAGAACACCTCTCATACAGCGAAAAATCCTAGACACATTTCTGCTTTCACGCTTCTTTTTCCTTTGTCTGATGATAGATAATACTACATTATTTCACTCGGAAACAGTTATCGTGTATTTTTGCCTTTTATTGTGTTTGTTTACAAGGTGCTTATTAATCGTTATTCAACGTAACATTCAACTCATTATTTTTCGATGCTTTTTATTGGAATTACACATTTTATAATGCATATCATTTACAGGGTGAGCAAAAAAGTGCCTAACATATTTTAAACTTTAATATAAAATCAAGTAACTGACATACGAGAGTGCGATTTGTCCTACAATATTTCTTACGACAAAAGTTTTTTTTTAGCAAATAAAAAATTTAGTTAAAAATTTTGTTCATAGATGGAGCTGTACCTTAAAAATAGCGAGAAAAACATAAAAAAATAAGGCAAGCAATTGAAGAGAATTTATTTTTTTAAAATTGACTACAGTATTTCAACATGTGAGTTGTTTACAGATGGCACAACTACCTGCAAAGTGTAACCCAATTCGATGAATTTGTTCACTAGTATTGATTGTGAAAAACTCTGGATTACATGTGTTATTCGCGTGTTTTATATTTTAATGTAAGCTAAAAGGGAAACTTACACTTTATCTTTCACACATTTATTACAAGAAGAAATTGAATGAAGTTAAGTCTGGGGATCAAGGCTGACATATCAAAACTACAATAAACACTGTATAAACAAAACATTGGGATGAGAAATCGAATTTTATATTTCATTGCAATGTCCCGAATGCATCTATAATAATGATAATCTAATCTAAAATATGTGCTTTCGTTATAATATATTGATTTAATGCATACAAGAATGCGAGATGTTTGTTCTTATGTGTATGTTGTTAAAAAGAAAGAAAAGTTACACATTAACGCTTTTATAAAAACTTTGTAAAACCGAAAAAAGTTTTCTAAGTATATTTTTATACATCACAAATGATCAGTGTGTTTTAAACATCAATATATGTGAAAGCAACAAGATATAGATTTAACGGATGGCTTTACTAAATTGAATGATCAATCTTGATATCTTTTTCATGTCTCATAGCCTTGACAAAAAATCATTTAATAGAACATTATTGGAAAATAACACTTCTTGAGTCACTGCTCCTAAGGAGTGGTTATTCTAAAAATCCTTTAAACTGAGGAAACTGAATTTCCTTTGAGATAGCCTGCATTAAACGTAACTTTAAGGATTTGATATTGAGTTGTAACATAGTTTGCAGGTATTTTACTAGACATTAATTTTTTAAATATTTTTCAGTTGTAAAATCTATGCGTTATAAAAAATTGTAATTGATAGCTTTTATTTCAGAAAAGTAAAGAATTATGTTTTTAAGCTTTTGACTTATGATGCTAAATATTAAAGAAAATTGTACTTTGAGAAATTGATTGGTTGGTTGGGTTTTAGGTCGTACTAGTGTCGTGCAATTGTACTTTGAGAGAAGAAGAGGTTTACATGTTACAATTAATTATACATTAACATTAGCTGTCATTTTGCTCAACTGTATTCTAAAATATAGTGCAAAATTTGCATGTCCCCCTTCTCTTCTTCGTCTACCTCTTCTTCTTCTTCTTCTTCTTTTTTTTTTTTTTTTTGAATAATAAAACATTTGTTTGATTTATAAGTTTGGTTTATTTGATTTGATATGGAATGCTATGGAAGTGTATTAGGAAGTTCTTTAGAAATCGAATCTGTTATAGGCTATTTAAAGTGTTGCACTAGAAAATGTCCTTTTGAGATTTAAATTATCAGATAAGTACTACTGAGTAAGTTAGTACTACTTTTAAGATGCAGAAGATTGAAAAGTAAGATTGAAAAGTGAGATTAAGTGTATAATTGTGAGTGTAATTATGATTTTATGTGCAAGAATGAAAAGCAAACAAATATGATCAATTCAATTTATTTTATTTAATAGTGAAGTTACAGAAGCGGAGGCGGCTTGAAATTTTCTTACCGTCTACGGCGTGAATGCAGTTGGGAAACATACGTAGAGAGGCCTATTTGTTGTAAGATAGCCTTTTTAGCAGATACGTTTTACAGTCATTGTGATTACTGGCTTTTAACGGTAACTGTTTAATCCATGAAAATCCATGATAATTCACGTTAGTCAACATAAAAATTAGCATACGTAATAATTCATGGCATGTCCAAATTCTCGTGTGAGCATTATCATAGCACGAATAGAGTGCTTATAGCCGCTATAAAACGACATGAACTTCTGTAACAATTCCATGCAACAAAAATGAAGGTTAAAGTAATTTTGATTGATTGTTAGGGCTATAAAAATGAAGCAGGGCTTTATGAGTGATGACAAAAATTATATGATTGGTTCAGCGAGTTTTATGTCTCTCTAGTGCTACGCAATAGGCAATTCACAACCGTCTGGGACTCACCCTTGAAGGATGGTCCGGAAACATGTTGTTACGATTTCGATCTTCCTCTGAGGGGATGGTTCCCCCTTTTCAATGTTCCCCAGAGGTATTAATTTGGATAGAAACATGGGGGACAATGTGGCTACAACGAATTTTACGTACACCAGCCATCATAATGTACAATGCCGTCGCGTACATTATAGTGGCTCGAACCATATGGAGCTCGAATATTTGAATTACGAACTCGGCGCTCTTCCGACCAGGCTACCGTGGCCCCAACAAAAATTAGATAATATCGCATAACAATCTTTTCTATATCTTTAATTATTTTAAGCATTTGACTGAAATTATATTATTTTAACTTATATCTATAGCGATATAAGTTAAATAAGTTTTTAATGAAATTAATATTGTAAGAATAAATTTTTATGTGTTTTTTTGAGACTTGCATGATACGGGCTATGTTTACTACCAATAAAGTATTTAGCAATAGGTATAATAATTGTGAATTTTGAACATTTTTCGTTATATATGCAAAATATATTCGCATAAAACGCCATTGATTTTTAATAGAATTTAATAAAAAAAATTCAGAAAAGCTTCATAAAAAATTGGTCTTACGATTTTACATTGATTTCATATGAGAAAAAACAGAAACATGCGGATATCTGTTTTATATACTGATCTCAGAACTAAATTTAAAAGCTATATATAACATAAAAATAAAATAAAGTCAAGTAAATAATAATAATAATAATAAAAATCCACAAAATAAAATTGAGGAATAAGGATTTGAAAAAATTTCACCGGTATTTTTAAGATAGAAATACCGGGATCATAGGCTTCACCGAAAAAAGGTCAGCTCCTCACGTATGATTTCTAACGGAGAAATACTTGAAGTGAATGAATACAGATAAAAGGAGCGTAGCCAAACCAAGCATGGCGCAAAGGGTAAACGCGAGAGGAAGTATTGTTCAATTTACGTTTAAAGAGATTTAATCTATCGATTCAGTAGCAAATATTGATATGAAAAATTTTCAAAGGAATATTTGAGATTAAAGAAAATTCTTATACATGAGGTTTTAAACCAGCTATAACGATATCAATTCCTTTGTTATATTATAAAATATTTAAATCATTTGATATCTTCTATAACTTATATTATTTCGTAAATTAAATCTTTTAAGGTCCTCAATATTACTATTTTTGTTTCAATTTATTTATTTAATTTCTTTTACATTTAAAAACTTTTTTAAACATCTTATACAACTATTTTATTTTTTATTTGAAATATTTTCTTATGCATATTTTATTGGTACATAGTTGTCAATCGTTTTAATTTTTGGATAGCGGTATTTTTCCTATAGAATTTTTTTTTTTTTTTTTAGCAGTTTTCAATGATTACATAAGATAAAAATTTGTATAAAAAATTACCGGTATCCGAAAATTGGAACTGTTGACAAATGTGCTAGTACAAATGCTTTTAAATAGTCCGATAATAATAATAATAATAATAATAATAAATGTTGTGTTACAAAAATTTCGTGGCATTGTATTGAACGAAACAATGGATGGGATTCTAGAAAACATTATATATAGTTCTACTTTGACACAAGTTGTGTCTGATTAGGTTTTAGCATATATTACCCAAGTTGTGACGCTAATACGGTGCAATTTTCTTCAATTACAGAAATGCTAAATCTGAGCTTCCATACTGTTTAACTACTCAAAACTTGATATGTGTAATGGCCATTATGATAACTATGCTTATTCAGTTTTGATGCATATCGACTGACAGGTGGCGCTGATATACTACAGCAAGAAAAAATGTTGATTAAGATTTTCTGCATGTTAATTAGTAGGTGATGCTCTTATACAGAATGAATGATAAATTATAAAGTTCTCTAATGGCTACCGAATACTAGTTTTTTAATTTTTTCATCTTGAACACTAAAAAAATATTTTTTTTTTTTATTATTACGATCAATACAAGCTAAATTTATGACATGAAAATAATTAAAATTGTGTTTTTAAATGTTTGTTTATCCCTTGAATAAAACAACAACAACTAAAGTATTATGGAATTAGTAAAAAGTATCAATATATGTTTTAATGACATTTTAAAATATTTTGTATTCATTTGACTTATGAAGAATTTTAATGATGCTTTCAAATTTTAACTCACTTTTTACGTATTTATTGATAGCAGTAAGATATTTTAATTGGAAAATCTATATGATTCAATGTTTCTTCTTTACATTTCATTAAATCGGATAGATTTTTTTTTTAATAATGTATCACAGACAATGATATTCCAGAGAATGTAGTTAAAATTAGTTTTTAAATCGAATTTCGCGGCCTGAAAGTAAGGAAAATATCCCAGTCAGAGAAAATTATAATCGAGTATAATCCATCAAAAACATACAACATAAATAAAATACGAACACAAGTCATAAGTGAAATAAAAAGGAACAACAACTTTAGAATAAAGCTGTTTACACTGGATTTATTTATTTAAAATAGTCTACTTCTTTAATATTTTCTACATAGAAGTATTCAATTTATTTGATAACTATATTGCAGTTTATTTTTTTACTTTAAAATATATAACTTTTCAGCAATATATATATAATATAATATAATTGTAGAATGTAACAGAAACATACAAACAAATGATTAATTCGTATAAGATTCAATATATGTATATATATCCAGTAAGAGTTAAAAGAAATGTGAATAAAACCATAATACTGAGGATTTAATCAATAAACAGTTACATGAGGAAATGAAGCCTTATATAAAGCAATAGATATTAAATAATTTACTATGATTTGTTTCTAAGACAAAGATGTATGAGATTATATATAACAAATATGAAAAAAGTGTAACAGAAAATAAAAATAAAAATAATAACTAGAAGAAGGAGCCGACACCGCTACAGCACAAGACAGATGGAGCGAATTAAACCAGTTTTGCAGGCGTTCATTTTCTCCAAATCCTTTACAACACAATATATGATAACAAAAATAAATAAAATAAAATAAAAAAGTAAATAAATAAAATAAAATAAATTGAAGTTTCTGTATATATATATATATATATATAACTGTAAAAGCAATGCTACAAAAATTCTAGTTTTCATTTTTAGATTTACTCTTTTAGTTAAAAATAAATAAATAAATAAATAAAATGAATAAAAAACTTCTAAATATATTTTAATACGTATGTATTCAAGCATTTAACTTTCTTTTCTTAGAACCATAGCCTTTGTTTCTCGAAGAGTAAAATTCATTTTTGAAACGTTTTACTTGCGCGCTTACTCTTTTGTTAGATTAATGTTTTCTCGCTGTTAGAAATCTGATATGCACCGATAAAATAATGTTTTTTTTTTTCTTTTTACAAAAGTGGCCGCACGTCGTACAGTGACCTAGTAAATCGAAAGTCATTTCATGTCAACTCCACTAAAAGTGAAGTAAGTTTTCACCACACCCCAATCGATTTTCTTGATTTCTTTTTGCTTAAAAGTAGTTGAGAATTATGATTCATATATTAGTTAGGCTTCGCTTTTCATTTTATTTATGTATTTTTAGTATCAAATTCTAAAAACATATTACCTGTCTCATGCTATAATTCCAATAATTCATTTTGAGTAAATGTATACTTTAATAAATTAGCAAGTTAATTAAATCATTCATTTGTTTATAAAAGAAGAATTACGTAAAAGTTTTTGATTGATAACTGAAAGCAATATTTTATTTTTGTATTATTATTTTTAAACAAGAATTTTTCCCTAACATAATTTTATATTTGAGACATGATTTTGATGCATCTAACATATAAGTTTGACGCAAATATATATAATAAAAGCTTAGGTATAGCTTTAAAAGTTGAAAAATTGCAGCATAATAGCGCCACCTGTCGGCTAACATGCATCCAGATTGAATCAGCATAGTTTTTCTTAATGACCATATCACATATTACTTTTTATGCACTTATACATTATAGGAGCTGATATTTTGCTTGCTTATGAATGGGAGAAATTGCAGCATATCTGGTAACAGAAGTTAAAATTTAATAAAAATTGCAGCTACCTTCTGGGCGATATATACCAAAATGTAATCAGCAACAATTTATAACAATATCCCACCATATATAAAGTTTTCTGGAGTTCCATCCATTATCTCGTAAGATACAGATTTTACAAAATTTTGGTAATACTCAGACAGATAGAAAATTTCTAAAAATCATTAAATCTTGTTGATGACATTTCAAAATGTTTTAATCCATGGAATACCAGAAGTCGAAAATTTTCACGGATATAGTTTTTTCTTGTTGTCTATAGAAAAAAAAAAGTAAAAATTATTCTAAAATTATTACTGTTTGCATCAGTTTTATTTGTTGTTTAAATACATAAAGGAATTATCATTTGTTATATAATAAAAATAACAATAATAAATAAACTCTCAAATAGACAAATATCGTCCTAATTGCAAGTATCAGTAATTTCACCAAACATAGCATATATCTGACGCCTTCTAACTTCAAACAAATTTTAATTTTTACTAGGGCATCATGACATTCGCAAAAATATGTATCGAAATTCTTCACATATGTTTGCATTTTCTATGATATATTCAGAAATCCATTTTTATTTCGCTTGACTTGATCCTATTCCGAGGAATTTCTAGAAAAGTCCAGAAACAAATACATAAAAATACATTTTGTTTTTTTGCATGAGTCCAATCATTTTTAGAAAGCCTCTTTCTCTTGAAATATTTCTCACTTTTCCTATAACAGTCAATAAAAAAGAAGTTCAGAATAAAACTGGAAAAGAGCCAATAACCTACTTAAATCACCAAATTTATCTGTATAGTAATACCATGTAGGAATCCGTTTTCACCAATTTTTTGGGGGATATTGTATCTATTCAATTGACATACATGCCTCCATTCTCTAAGCTAATCTTTAAGTAAATTTTCCATGTATGAAAGGCAAACTTTCATAAAAGTATCACGAAGTTTTATTGATTAGTTTTAGATCGAAAAACTATGTTTAATTTAAACCGTGAACTAAATTTAAACCGTGAAAAATATTTTTAAATTACTTTTTTTTTCCATGCAAATTTGCTTTTTGGATATCTATTTTCTTTTCTTTCTTTCTTTTCTTTTTCTATTTTTCTTATTTTTTTTGACAGTAAAATAAAATATGTTGTGTTTTTACAGATTTCGTTTTTAAAAATTACTTTAAAAATTTGTGAAATGGGTCAAACATAACCGCGACTATTCCCAGAAAATAAACGTTTCTGTACGTCCTTTCTTATTGAATAAGAAATTATTTTAAAAAATCTGTAACTTATGCACTTATTCAAGACATATTTCTGATATACTTTCACAGAAAAAAACACACCTTACGAATTAGTTTGCATTATTTTGAGGACCAAAAAAATAAAAATAAAATAAATAAATAAAAATAAAACCGTGGAAATGAAAATAAACGTCAAAAATTCATATATTCTCACATATATAAATAAATATTTAAAGAAACTTGTGAAATCTTTTTCTATACAACTAAAATTTCTTCCATTTAATATTTGCATATAAATATTCTGTTATTTATAAACTTGTTCATTATTGTCAATGTATAAAATAACCATATATAAACATTTTCGTCATAAACTTAAAAAAAAAAAAAAAAAAAAAAAACTGAACATGCCTTTAGAATTTTTTTTTTTCATTTTAAAACTTTAAAATATAAGTAATTGTAAAAAACTCACAAATTATCATACATTCGAATAAATATTTAACTGAACATACAAAATAATTCCCATCACGAGAAAAAAAAAGTCCATTATACATATTTACATATAAATATAAAACTCAATTTCAATTTCTTAACCGGTTACAATAACACGTTCTTAGAAATAAAATCTTTTCACAGATCAACCACTTTAAATTTCTTTTAAGAATTTGTGTTTTTTCCGTTTGTGTTTGAAGAGTAGACATGTTGTTAAGATGTTCATTCTATTGTGTTCTTTCTAAGCACAATCACCAATTTCCTGCGCTTTGACATCTGTCAGGTGTTAAGCGTGATTCAAACTGTATTTGTAGGCGAAAGTTTTAAAGAAATATAAGTCAGCATAACCAAACCATAATAAAAATCTATTGTTGTCAAAGAAGTAGTTCAGAATTTAATCAGAAATAAACACTGTTATATTTCTTACGTATTTAAGGTAACCAGAATATGATAAAGTGCATTATATTGCACTGACAGTAGCAGAACATTTCTTTAGCGTATTGAAATATCTTTCGACACGTAAGGGAAAAAAAGAAAATGTTTTTTTTTTTTTTAAAAAAAAGGAAGTGTAAGTAGTTAAGGTATGTGATTTGAAAAAGATTTCCCCCCCTTAACTGTTGGGTACGGTGAATTTTATTTTATATAGTAGTGACAAAAAGTGGTGGTAACATATGAGGGTAAACCAAAAGTTAACTACTCTTGGCGACACTTAGCGAGATATTGTAAACAGATTGTAATAAGTTCTCGGGATTGTACAATAGGTATACCAGCTTCGGAAGAAATGGTAGGTAGGTAGTGGTGTTTTTACAGTGAGCGTGTTTGGAGAATGTTCCATAATGGCATATACATTGTCCTCGTACTCCGAATTGGAAATTAGAGGAGCCGTACTTTTTAATAGGCTAAACGCTTTGATTACACAGAAATTCGTCGTGACATTTTCGCTGTTTATATTAGCATGAAATATCACGGCCTGCATTTTCGAAGTGCTGCAGGCAATTTTAAAATGGTTGCTCCAATATCACTGACGGTTATCGTACAAGTAGACTTTCAACCTCTATCACTTCTGAAACAGTTTCTGTTGTTCATGAAGTTATCTGGGACAATCGACGCTAAAAATTAATGAAAATTTGAGAATTTTTAGCAAGTCATATACAAATTTCCTTTCCCAATTATTTATGAACACCTGAAATATCGAAAGTTGTGTGCGGATGAAGTTGAGGTTTAAGGGGTTTTACATCGCACTAGAGCTATGCAATGAACAAATGTGAAAGTTGTGTGCGAAATGGTTATAACGACCTTTGGTCACTACACACAAAGAACAATGCTGGTGAACAATTTTTATTTGTTTTTACATATTATGACAATTTCTCTAGTCGACATTTTGGTGCCGATGATGAAAAAATTTCAGATCATAAATTCTAGATCATATAATATACGTTAATAAAAACACATGCGGCAAAAATTTCTATAATATAATCAAAAGAGTACGGGGCATAGTTACTAGAGAAAAAGAGTAGTAGATTTATATACTAGTTCAGAGGCAAGCGAGAAAATGAGTACATTTTTTGTCGTGGACATTTTGCTAACTCTCTAGAAACCACAACACTTTCAGCCAAAGCGACATCAAATTTTCTTTCCTTATGAATATTTATACGGTTTAATTTAAAAACTGGCAGTCAACTCTAGTTCAGATTTCCGTTAAACTTTTCATGAGAATCATGCATTGTTTTCAAAATTATTTAATTATTCAGAAACATATAATATAAAAATTATTCATCTCGTTCGATGCAAAGAACAATGTATACTTAAACTTTTTTTGTTAAGGCAAAAACAGAAATTATTTTTTTCATTGCGATATAGACAATGAAGCTTATATATATATTTTTTTTTGAATGAAATGTCTGCTGAACCTTTATTATAATATCTCATGAGAAAGACGGGAAGGTATCATACAGTATCTGGAAAGCATAAAAATATCTTAAAATACTGCATCTCAAATAATATTAATTTCTAACCACAAGTAAGTTACCATCTTTCACTGAATCATTTTACCATACAAATAACAATAACTAAGAGAATACGGGAAATAGTTACTATAGATATATAGTTACTATAGGTAATAGGAACGAAAGAATAGTAGACTTATATACTAGCTCATAGGCATGCGAGAGAATGAGTACATTTTTTGATGTGAACAGTTTGTTAACTCTCTACTAATCACAACAATTTCAGTCAAGGCGACATCCAATTTTCATTCCGTTCTGAATATTTATATTGTTAAATTGAAAAACTTTTGGCGATTTACTCTATCAGCTTTCCGTTAAACGTTTCATAATAATCATACAATTTTCTCAAAATTATGTTTAACGAATTATTTAGAAACATACAACATAAAAATTATTTATATCTTTTGATGCGAAGCATAATGGATATCTACCCTTTTTCGTTAAAGAGAAAATGAAAACTTGTTTTTTCGTTGCGAGATACACAATGAGGTTTCGAGACGAAACAACATCTGTTAATCTTTCATTACAATATTTCATGAGAAAGATGAGAAGCTATAAAACAGCATATGACAAGCATAAAAATATCTCGGAATACCCCATCTTTATTAAGATTCATTTCAAATCAAAAGTAAGCTACCATCTTTCACTGAATTATTTTAATATACAAATGATTTCAATATAAAGGTCTATTGTTTATTTCTGAGAATTTTTAAATAGAAATTATCAAAAGGCTTTTGGAAGAAGTATGTTGCATTGAATGAATGTGAATCATCTACTTAATATTTAATTTAAGAAATCCGCAAATTGTAGAAGCTTTTCATTTAGATAAATGATATTTTCTTTGTAGTGAATAGTAACCTTTAACTAGTGTTTTCAAAAATGTCACATAACTACTGGAAGCGGTCTCAGACTGCGAAATTGAAATATGAATACAAATTTAATTAATTGAAATATTTTCTTTTTGTATTCAAATAATTAAATATTTAAAGGTTTTAGAAATCAGTATATGTGGTTAGCAAGAAAATGCAAATGGAGGAAAATTACTGTTAGCGATTTGGGAGTCCACTAACAGAAGTTAAAATTTAATAAAAATTTCAATGTTAACATAGTAATGTTATTTAATTTCTATGTTTTTCCAGACAGGCATTAAAAACGATATTCTTTTGATTAATTTTACTAAACCAATATATATATATGGTATTCCATGTCACAAATGCCACATTTCAAGGAATGACCATATCTAAAAAAAAAAAAAAAAAAGAATTTAATCATATTTATAATAATAATTAATAAAGAATGGTGCAGAACATTTTAACCTAAAAATGGAAACATTGGGTAAAAAATATTCTAACATATATTTAAAAAATTAGAACATAATGTGAGGAATTTAATTTTGTTACAGTCAAAAGATAGAATCACACAGACGCTAAAGCCAGGTGTGATAGCCGAAATGGTGAGCAATGCGTAGCAAGAATTATAATACATTCTACGAGCAACAAAGGATTCCCACATTGAAATTTACTAATGTAAGTAGTGTTATAAAAAACTTTATAGACGTCTTTACGATATATCAAAACAACCATATGCCGTAATATTACAGTTATTATTATTATTATTATTATTATTATTATTTTACAATAATTTTTTTTAAATCACGGAAAGACTTTGTGACCACCCGATACTTCAGTAACGTTTTCTCTATATATTAAAAAAAAGTTACTGTCACTGGTGTCAATTTTTTTTTGTCTGCGACAACATCTTTTAGCGGAGAGCAGGGTCCTTCGTGTCATGAGAGGTATCAATATGTTTCGAATACTCCAAGGAAGACATTTCAGCTGCTTAGAAATTTCTATCATTTTAATTAAAGAAGTTATCAACTAAAAACGACAAGTTTATGAAGGTACTCTATTTGCCATTTTGAAAAAAGTTGCTCCCAGTGACGTTGTTCTTTGGTCATGAAGTAATTTTACACGGGAAAATATCCATGGTTGGATGTAGGTAAGTAGGTAGGTAGGTACGTAGGCAGGTAGGTTGGATTTAACGTCGCACCAGTCCTGCGCTATGGGTAATTGGCGACGGTCTCTGACGCACCCCTAGAGATGTTCCGGAGACATGTCATCACAAATTTGATCCTTCACGGAGGGGATGATCCTCCCTCTTTAGTGATCCCAAGGTCTATAGAGTATGGATGGGAACATGGAGGACTTTGCGGCCGCGACCGATTTTATGTGCACCAGCCACCATTAGTGTACATGTCGGTCTTTGGCCGGCACAAGTATCGATTCGGCAATCTTCCAATTACGTGCTCGGCGCTTTACCGACTAGTGTACCGCGGTCCGAAACCATAGACGTAAAAAAGAATGAAAATAAATGTCAACTTTTTTTCTCTAGTTTTACAAAATTAATTTTATTACACGGGAAAATTAAAATATGATTCCTGGTTGTAGGTAGGTAGATGATTAGGTAGGTTGTGTTTGACGTCGCAGAATTACTGCGCTATGGATAATTGGCGACGGTCTACGACGCACCCCTACGGATGTTCCGGAGACATGCCACCACTGTTTTGGTCCTACACGAAGGGGATGGCTCCCCCGCTTCGGTTGCCCCCAGAGGTATAATTTTGATGGGAACATGGAGAATATTGCGACCACGACATATTTGACGGGCACCAGCCACCATTAGTGTACACGACGGGCTTTGGCCGGCTCGAGAACCGAACTCGCAAATTTCCAATTACGAACTCGGCGCTCTACCGACTGGGGTACCGCGGTCCGGATCTAAGGTTGCAAAAAAGAAATAAAAAGGGTCATATACTAAAGTTGTAATGCAAAATGGTCTAGATATTATGAATTTCTTTCTATTAAAAAATATGTATAAATATTATATATTTCAATTTGACATTGAATAAGAAGATTTCCAAAATATTTTTCTTTTTTTGTCTTGTAATATGCATATTAATATTCCTTTTAGGTGAAAGAAAGCAGCGAATAGGCGGGCAGAGCTCTGCATGTGTTAATAAGTAAAGTGAATCGAGGGGAGGCGAAACCTTCCTCGGGGGTTGGTGAGCGGAGCGAGCAGGGGGCAGAGCCCCCTAGTAATATAAAATTCTTGTTCTGTATTTTATATTGTTTCTACACTGTAAAAAATAGGTTCTTAAAAATAAGTATATATTGTCTCAAAATAGCAATAAGTATATATTGTCTCAAAATAGCAATAAGTATATATCGTCTCAAAAATGGGGCTGACCAATAAGAATCCCAATATCCCCATGTTTGACACGTCAATGTACTCAAAAATGATTACATGGGTTTTCAAATTTAAGTATATATTATTTCGGAGCTATTTTGAGAGAATATATACTTATTTTTAAGAACCTAATTTTTACAGTGTAGAGCTAGATTACATTTTCATTTTTAAAAGAAGAACTGGTTAAGGAATTTTTTTTTAAATGTGTATCAGTAAAAAAAAAAAAAAAAAAAAAAAATACATAAATAATGTAAAATTGGTTGTAAGAATTGATATGAATAGATAGTATAATAAGATCATTGTAATATTTTTTTCGGAAATTTCAAATCGCTTTGTCTGAAAATATTTTATTCGTATAGGAAGAAATTAAATTGAATAATTGATAAGACAAATAAGATAAAATGTCTCAATTTAATTAGGAATTTCTGGTTATGAATATCTGGGTGTTTCTTCTTTTATTTTGTTAAGACGATGAATCTATTCTTAAAACAACTGAAAAAATTCCGTTTAAGTTACATAAAAAATAAACAAATAATGTAGACGTGATATTTTGGAAATTACTATTTGAATATTTATACAAATATTAATGTAATTTTTGAATAATATTTTAGTCGAAATTATTCAGTGTTTTATACTGAGTATTTACCGAAAAATAATTGTTTTCATTACTAATCAAACAAACAAGATATATGAATAAAATAACGAATTATTAATTTATAAAGCTTCAAAACATTTCAATTGTAACAATAATTGGTATCTTTTTATATTCAGTAAAATTCATCTGCAATTAAATTTGAAGAACATTATAAAAGATAAATACTTAAAACAAGCTATGACTTATTTTCCTATTTTTATGTTTTTAATAATATTTAATTTTTTTTATTTGCATTTTTTAACATTTCACTGCAACAGTTTTCTATTAAATTGATTTTAAAATAAAGCACGTAATACCACTATTGTTATCTGAATAAATATTTATTTTCAAGTTATTAACTGACTGTACTTTTGAAAACTAATGTATGCTTTGAAATTTGTTTTGTTTCTTCATTTTTTTTTTTTTTTTTTTTTTTTTTATCTTATCATTGACTATTGAAATGCCGATTTCTGCAGCAACCATTTTTAATAAAATGGTTATCTCCTAACACATAAATTAATACTTCAGATATCTAGAATATTTGTTTAAGTAATTGAGTTCTTTTTCATACCCTAGTGAATTAGAAATTTCGATACTATATCTTTTCCACAATTCTCTCTTTTCTTTTTGTCCCGTTCTTTGTGGTATTTGATGATATTCTCTTCTGGACGCTTGAGTGCGCTATCACTTCATATAGTGTTATGAATAGCAGCAGAAATACTTATTAAATTGTTGTCCATGTAATTCAGTTAATCCTTCTGAAGAACCGAAAAGAAAATTTTCTTGCTGAATGCACTCTAGCAATTTTTTTCAAATTATTTATAAGAAATAAAACAGATTTTTGTATGATATACTTTTAATAAAACTTACAGGGAATTTTTTAATTAAAATATTGTTGCCGGTATATTTTAAATAAATAAAGCGTATAAATAAAACTTTTTTCAAAACTGATATGTTTCCCCAACTTTCTGTGAATGACTTTTATTAAGATATAGTTTGATTTTGGTGAGCAAATTATTAGATTATTTATTTAGTAATTTTTTTATTTTAATAATTGAGTTCTTTTTCATTGAATTAAGGGGGTCTGGAACACCAAATTTTTGTTTTTATTATTTATTGATGAATTGCTGTAATTATTTTTTCTGAAATTGGAACTTTTTTGACGATGAAGTTGAGCAAGAAAGAATCTTAAAAATTTTTTTAAATAAAATTTAAAAATTTTTGAGAAATTTAAAATTTGTTATATCTCATGAACTAATGGTTCATTTTACAAACTATTTTCACTCTTATATACAAAAAAGATTTATCTTCAATTTGTCTTCGGGATTTTTAATTAGGAGTAAAACTTTTTTGGTAATCCAAAAGTTATGCATGAAATAAGTACTTTTTTCAAATTAAAATTAATATTTAAAAAATTTATTATTATAATCAGAAATCCTGAAAACAAATTGAAGATAAATCCTTTCTGTATATAAAGGTGAAAAAAGTTTGTAAAATGAACCATTAGTTCATGAGATATAACAAATTTTTAATTTATCAAAAATTTTTAATTTTTAATTTTTAAAATTTTATTTAAATTTTTTTAAGATTCTTTCTTGCTCAACTTCATCGTCAAAAAAGCTTCAATTTCAGAAAAAATAATTACAGGAATTCATCAATAAATAATAAAAACAAAAATTTGGTGTCCCGGACCCCCTTAAAAGGTTTAATACTATATATTTTCAAAAATGCTATTTTTAAATTTTGTCCGTAGCTTCTTATAATTTAATGATATCATTTGGTAGACATTCAAGTATGGTATCGCTTCATATACCGTAATACGCAATGAGTACACTATATATGAAGCGATAGCGTACTGTATGGCAGAAAATTAATTTCATATAATGTTTTTCGTGCAAATCAGTCTAGTGTTGCCAGATTTAGCTATTTTTTATTTTATTAAATAGTCACCAAAAAGTTTGAGAAGTGATATTTGATATACATAACAGACGATTAATTTTCGAAATGATTAGACCACCGTTACATTAAAAATTTAGTGTCGGATATTGAATAAAAATGTTGCAAATTCTGGCGACACTGATTCATTCAATACTTTTGTTAAAAAATCAAACGGTCTTTAGCCAACATTTTCAGTCCTCTAATAAAACATAAAACAGTTTTTATGGTATAATATTATTTAAAAAAAACTTAACACATATTTATATTTTATTCAAAAATGGGGCTGGTGTAGTGTAAATAGCTGACTAGCGAACTAGAGCTGACTAGCGAATTTTTGCAATTTAGTTGTAATGTTTGGGGACTTTTTTCTGAATGCTTGATTGTGTTGTCATTTGTTAAACTGTTGTTAGGCAAATACGTTTATAGTATACTGTACAATTTATACTAGCTTATAGTAATTTATACTGTAGTGTTGATTCATACAGATTGTAGTGCGTAAGAATAATTTTGCGCATTTCTGTAAAAAAAGTTGTTATACTATTCATATAATTTTAAACAAAAAATGTGAAATAATAAGCCTCTATAACATTTGTGAGTTTCGCTCTGGTTGAGACAATTTAACATGGTTAAAATTCACACCAAAGAATTACCACCCACAGACTGCAATATATGGCAAACCATTCTGCGTGTCTATTTAAGCAAAGAATAATTGATATGCGCATCATTTTTAACAGGCAATTTGCTCTGATAATTATTTTTTATAATTATGTGAATTTCATAGCAATCCAAGTGTATTTATAGATGTTACGGCAAGGACATCGGACAAACCGGAGTCATAAACACTTTTTGATTTTAATGTAAAGTGTTAAAAAGAAAAAAGAAACAAAAAAATCCTAAAGTTATTTATAGAAACATGTCTAATATTGTTCTCATTAAAATATTTTGGATTAAAAAAGCTTCATGTATTTGATATTGTAGTGCAAAATTATGGAATACTGAGTTAACAGAGTGTAACACCATTGTCATTAGAAATATATTTTCAAGCAGTTTTGATTGGAAATATTGTTCATCAACCACGAATATTTTTTTAGACACGTTGGAGTGTAAGGTTGAATTTTCACATCAACTATTCAAAAAATACCAGACCCAGAAGTACCTGCACGGTATGCGGACACTTCGCATAGTGGGTCTACCACTGAGCCACCCTGGTTGACTACGCGACATTTTTCACATATCTTGTGGCAAGATCACAATATCTGCTAACGCAGATGTAACGGGTAAATGTATACATCTGTATTTGCAGACACAGTGATCTTGTCAACAGATATTATGCGAAAAATGCCTTGTGGCTAGTCAGCCAGGGTGACTCAGTAGTGGAGCATCTGGACGGTAAGCAGAGTTCCGAGTTCGATTTCCGATTCTGGCATGTTCCGCATAGTTGGTATAAAAACTCGACGTTATATTCCAACATCTTTAAATACAGTTTTGATAGGTTTAAAAACAATTATGATATAAATTAGACATATCAGTTAAAAGTATGATATTTTTTGCGAATGTTTAGTTTATATTCTGGTATAAAATTTCAATGCACACGCATATATACCTATTAGTTAATAGTGTATAAAAAATCATTATGCATTGTTTGATTCTTTTCGACTGAAAAAAGATATATCAAGGATGGTAGAAAGATGATCTTATCAATATCATGAATGTATAGCACAACAAAATTTTAACAGAAACATGTTATTATTTGTTTCTTTGTTTAAAATGCATTATTGACCAACTGACAGTATTTTAATAAAGTAATATATAGATAACTAAATAATGAATATGAGTTAAATTATAAATTACTGTTAATGAAAAACCTAAAAAAAAAATAATGATTAAAAGTAAAATGATATATTTTTTTCAATTTTTAAAATTAATGTCCCAGTAGTGGGCGGGCGATAGATTATTTAAAGCTCCGCGGGCTAATTTAACATTTAAAAAGAAGATATCAGATATTAAAATACAAATATAATTTGCATTATATTTCTAGATTACTATACTCGAAGTATTTTCTTAATTTATTTACTTTGTCGATGAAAATTTTACACATTTTATGAATTGCTAATACTTCTTGTGATATCCGGCTTGGTCCGACATTCTGGGACCGCAGAAAATTTTTGTTTTGCCACAGATAAATACAGAAAATCCTGCTTCTAGGATTAATGGAGTGGTTAACAATTTTATACCACGGTATTTATTTACGAAGTTGTATTTTCGGAGAAAAAAAGCTAAATTATCGCGTACATAATTCATTTTATAAACCATTTGAATAGTCCTTTTTGGAAACATGTGCGCTTAGCAAATATAAGAGCAATAAAGCTTTTCGAAAGTTTTGGCAAAATATGTATGGATGGTAAAATGCGTACGGCGTATATTATGCTTAGAAACAATAGATCAGATTTAGTAAATATTTAGCCATTAAAATGCAAAACTGAATACCAGTTGTCAACTACAGAGGCAAGTGTTGGAAATTAAATGCGTATTTTTTTAGAGTTTCTCAAAAGAAAAAAAAAAAAAAAAAAAAAAGTGTTTTGGTAGTGATTTTTTGTCGGTAAAATTTTCTATATCTACTTTTTATGAGGAAACTTGCGTACCTTGTACGTTATATAGCACGGGTTTCATGGAAAAGTGACTTTAATTGGTAAACCTATTTTAATTACAGGAGAAAATCGCTTATGCGAGCTAATGTAAACCGACGGTACCTCGGATAATCGAAAACTCGGATAACACGGACTCTGTCTTAAATCGAGGGGGAGACATACGGCGAAGTTTAAAATGGATGAAAATGTAGTCAGTGAAGTAAAATAATACATCTATTACATATTTAAATGTGATCTCAGTTAAAAATGCAATACAATACATACATACATAAATTATAAAGTACAGTACTGTATAGTAAAATTTGTGAAGTTATCTACTTGTCAAAAGCCACTCCTTCTACAATACGTGGCCTTTTGGGGACGCCTCGATTAATCCGGAACTCGGTTAATCGGGACTTGGATAACCGCGGCTCTACATCTATCAATTAAATCATTCTGCTTGTAACTGCTTATTAATTGTTCTTAAGTTGTAGAGACAATGTAGTAGCGAATGGTTAGCTTTCTTTAATCCTTTAACATTCTTCTTTTCGCACTAGACCAAACAATAAACATTCTTTATGCACCAATTTTTCAATATTTTTTTCTTTGTTTTAATCGATTTTTAAATTTTTGTTCCTTTTCTGCTCGGTAGATACCAGTACTATTCCAGAATTCAACAAATAATGTTTCGGAAGAAGCTATAAATAGCGAAAGAAGCACTGCAGTCACTTTAAATTTCTTAATAGGCACGAACTCACTTTGCAGCTTTTGTGTTGTACTCGTGCCTAGTGCTTTCGCTTGATCAAAGACCGTGCTATTTTTTTAAAAACTGAAATAACTGTTGCTAGCTTTTGTAATTTATAGTCTTTACGTACAAGTTTATTTAATAATAAAAAAAAATATAATTTCAATTTAATTAGGTTAACATGTGGATTCATCAGACCAAAAATTTCTCGAAAATTAAAACTGTTTTTTGATTTTTACATATTTATAATCATTTATTTATCTAGAGACAAGTTTTGAAATTATTTTAACAATTTTCAAAAGAAATATGTAGTGAACGTTAAAAGATTAAAAATTCGGAAAAACTGCTCTGAAAATTTTGAAATAAGAAAAGTAGACGAAAGTATACGCGAATTTATTCGTGAATAATTTCGTGTAGCATAAAATTATTGGGTTAATATTGGCTAATCACTGCTCCGCGATTTCAACGGCAGGCAAATGTTCATAAAATCAAGAAAACACTATTTTCCAACGAATCTGTTTTCAATAAAATTGAATAAATAATAATAATAATAACAATAATAATAAAGAAAAAACTATAATAAGTGACAAACCTCATATCTAGTTTATTAAATATACATAGAATACTTAAATTACGCACTCCATTCATACTTTATATTTAACCAAGGTGCAGTGCAGGTGTTCATAATTTTCAACTGCGTTTCTTTTTTTCTCTTTTATTTTTATTTTTATTTTTATTTTTTTATTATATATATATATATATATATATATGTGTGTGTATACACTGTAGTTGTAAATTCCTAGCGCCAACCCCACATTAATTAAAATATGTGTGTTAGAAAATTTAATTAACCATAACATAATTCTTGTAACGAGATGTTTTTTTTTTTTTTTTTTTTTTTTTTTAGTTTTAGCAATTGCAGTTTGTATATTCGTTTTTTAAATGTTCAATTTTACCTAATATTTTTTTTTAGCAGTTTCATACTTGTTGAAGCTAATTCTTACTTTATGTGACTATTTTAGCCACTAGAAAAGAAAATTCCAGTATATTGTTCATTCTAGTACTGACTAATTTTATTGATAGTAAACATTGTTTTAAGAATCGCGTAGAGGCTTCTTGTATAAAATGCTTTAAAAAATACTTAAATAAAACGCAAATTTTAAAATTTTATTACATTAAATTTTGTGATAATTTAAATAAAAATATACTGGATAAATTTTCAAAATATTAAACGTGGTCTTATAGCATAATTGTTACTAATGTTATTATACGGGGTTTATGCTGTAATATAGCAAATAAATATACTATCATGAAATCTTCATTTTTCCTTTAAAACTGTTTTTTTTTAAGTAATATATAAACACAAATTAGACTCTCAATAGTACAGCATATCATATTTACTCTTGCTGAGAATTTTATAGAACGAAACTTTCTGTTTCTCTTTATTTCGTACGAAGGAAATAAAAATATGAAAAAATCTTTTAAAATCATTTTTAAAGTAATTTTTTATGTATAAAATGTCAGAGCATCATATAATCAGAGTTTACGCATAAAAACAAATGAGTAAAGTGTTTAAAGATATGCAGAAAAAACACATACTCATTTAATTGTTAAGAAAATCGTGGACATTATAAACCTTTTCCTTAAATTACTTCCTTAGTGTTGCGAAAATTTGAATGTAAATGCAATCAAACGTACTAATCTCTATCTATTAAAAAAAAAAAAAGTTTCTGCCACCGCTGTTCGTTTTATTTATTTATTTTTAATTGTTCTTTTCCCGAGTTGCGAATAGGCGGGTGGATCCCTGCAGGGTTAATGTGGAAAGCGAGTCAGGAATGGTGGCAAAGCCTACCTCGGGGGTTGGTGAGTGGAGCGAGCAGGGTGCAGAGTCCCTTGTGTTAAGTTTGCTAAGATTTCTGAAAAAATATTTAAACTGAAAAAATTCAAAAATTTCTTCGAAAATTTTGAAATGCTTCTTTCTAATTAGTTTTTAATCCCTGCCCTCTATTTTACATTATCATACTTTATTATTTACATTATCATACTTATAATGTATTCTAAATATATTTGTGTATTAATTTGTGGATTTATTTTTAAATTGACCTTTGGAAAATATTTTATATTTGAATCCTAAAAATTGGAATTGAATTTTAGCATTTTAACATAAAATTATTAAAAAAAAAAAAAAAAAAAAAAAAAAAAAAGAAAAGAAAGAAAGAACTAACCATCGTAATACCCATATAGATTTAGAAAATATTGTTAAACAATAAAACTGTGTAAAATCGAAGGAAAAAATAAAAATTTAGTTAGCAGAAGAATTAAAAAATTCAAAAAATTAACTTTTTAAATTTAATTTTATTAAATTAAAAAAAATTCCAAAAGGTTTAATATGCTTATTATTAATTTTATTTTCAATTATTATTATTTTTTTTTTTATTACATTAAGTTATTAAAAAAAATCTATGACGTACATCAGCTCCTTAACTTGAAAAAACTGTTTAAAAGTTACATAAAAAGATGCATCCAAAATCCTTAGCTTTAATACACTATTCGCTAAATGCATCCTTCTCTTTATTATGCATTATGTAACTGGGGATCCCGTAGAAAATCTTTGCACAGATTATCAAATATTACATTTTGTTTCATTTAACATTTATTATTTTTGCATATTTGCTTTTTCATGCTTAATACTTCTTAATTCAATTAACATTTATAAGGTTAAGCACGTTATAAAGCTTTAAACTATTTGTAGACATTGAAAAAAAAGGAATAAATATATTTTATTGCCCTTTTTAAGTATTGATTTATTTTACCAACAGGCAAACTATTTTAAAAAATCACTGCAATGCTCTTTATATAAAATCTTTTAAAAGAATTCTTAAATAAAATGCAAGCCTTAAAAAGCATTCTTAAATTCATTGATCCAAAACGGTCTTGTGAACATGAATTAAACATGTATACTTTATAAATTCCTTTCCAAATTGTTTCTTTCAGTATAAGGCCTATGATATTCCTTTCCAAAAATAAGAATATCGAAGGAATTCATTTATAAAACATCAAAAATAAATGTAAAATAAAAGAGCTCTTCGGAGGAATGCAAGATTTATCTCGAATAGATTTAGGATATCGAAGAATTTTTACCAAAAATTTCCTATCGCCTGATGGTTGAAAAATCACGATGCTAAATCCCAATTTTTTTCGCATAGGCTTATTCATAAAATTTAATAAAAGTATAAAATATGATTGCAATGCATTGTCTTTTAAAAAGAATACTTTTTTTCCTTCCATTTACAACAGTTTTAATGCTTTTTTAAAATTGGAAATATTAGAACATTTTAAAACGTTATGTTATATCTCAAAACATATTGTTAAATTTAATGTTTGTCATGTGCGTAGTAATATCTCATTTTTCTTTATGTACATCATCCCGTCAGCTTTTCTAGTAACTGCTATATCTCACACTATTTCAACGAAAAAAATTTGCAGAATATATATTCATGTAACAATTATGCTTTGGAAATCGAATGGAATATTAAGGGATGAGATAAATTACTTTACGCGTTTTTATAATTAATGGAAACATAAATGAAGTAAATAATTTTATTTAGTATTAAACATATAAACTTGTAAGAGTAATTTATATCCTTAAATTAAATTATTGCCTCCCTCCCCCCAGTCCCCATAAAAAAAAAAAAATAAATAAATAAATAAATAAAATTGCTTCTTTATTATTATTTTTTGCAGTAATTATTATTTGCTGCTCCTATTATTATATTCATAATAATAGGATAATTATAATTATAATTCATGCTTATTTTAATTCATTTTCCATTTAGCTATTCAAAAATCATTCTAATGTATTTGTAATGTATACGTAACATTGATAAGATTAAATATCTACCTTTTAAGTACCCCATTTTTTGCAATATCCTGTCTAAGTGAATCAAACAAATTATTACATACCATTCTTCATAAATAAAAACAGATTATTAAGTAATTATTTGTAGGAAAAATGATTTTTTGTTCTATGTTGTATAAAACACTAAATTTTTAACTATTACTATCCAAAACGAAATATTTAAATATTTGCTTCAAAATATTATTTCTTAACATAAATGAATTATTTGCGGACGGCAGATTTATCCATTTATAACAGTAAACCCTGCTTTTTGTTGGTCCTTTAAAGCATTATTGGTATTTAATAAATAAATAAAAATAACAAAAATATTATTTTTTTTCCTTCAAACTTTGAATAAACACCACAAAATGCAATAAACTCGCAACAATTGTTTCGGGTCGAAAAAACACACGACCCTTCATCAGGCGAATAAAGTAAGCCTTTGACTGCAGCACTCGTGCTTACTTTATTCGCCTGATGAAGGTTCGTGTGTTTTTTCGACCCGAAACAATTGTTGCGAGTTTATTGCATTTTGTGGTGTTTATTCAAAGTTTGAAGGAAAAAATTTATACAACGCCAGTTTTGTGGTGCTTTTTTATTAAACAAAAATATTATTCGAGATTAAATCATTTAAGTGTTATAATCTGAAATCAATGCTCTAAACACCACTGGCATATATATATATATATATATATGTATATATATATATGCTGTCGGCATATAAGGTGTTATATACAAATACGCAAACTTTCCCCTTAAAAAAAAAAAAAAAATGTTTTAGGAGAATTTCTAAAAGCTACATGACCTACCAGCGGCCGAGCGGTTCTTCGCTCAAAACTGGTAGACGGGGAGTGCCGGGTTATATCCCAAATCGAGCTCATCGACTTAGCCGTTCTGAGTTTTCCGTGGTTTTCTACGAAACTCGCGTTAATACGGGGCAGGACCCCTTCGAAAGACCTCCACGGAGGGCATTCCACACACAGGCCTAGGATCCTTGTCAATACTCGTCCACAAAGGGTTAATTAGTATTCTCATATTTAGCTAATTTCCTTACCATCTGCGAGTAAATGACTAAGCTAATTATTTTAGATGAATAGTGGTTAAAACAAGTAAAATTGAGTAAAATATTTCATTTTTTTAGATAAAAAACGTACGTAAAAATGCTCTTTAAACATCTTATAGAAAGTTATTAAATATCTTTTAACACGTTTTAGGCAACAAAAACTTCACTTTATAAAAATAACGTGCAAATAAGCTGCAATATTTTTGAAAAATATTTACGAAACTCAATGAATCGTCGGATAAAAATACGGCTGACAAAAAGAGAAACGTACTGTAGCAAACGTGTCATAAAAAGGAAGAGGGAGATTAAAAGACAAGTAAGATTTATGAACCGTTGAAAGTAAATAAAAATTTATTATGCTTGCTGAGTAATAATTGCCAAAATAATGACTTTAACTGAGGTTTGCTTACGTTATGTTTAAAGGAAAGGTTGTAATTCCTAACAGTTGACATTAATATTCCAGCATGATGTTAAATAAACTCACTAAAATTAGTTTTCTATGAAATTTTAAATTTGAATTTAGTGTAAATCACGGCTTGCTACTGACCTCGTAGAACAAAATATGTTTATTATTTTCTTATACTATCTCAAACTACATTCAGTTTCGATCACGTAAATGTCATATATATTATTTTTAATTGTTTTTCATTAAGTGAGTCATTTTAAAATTGGTTTACGTTCTAAAACAACATTAATATTAACACGAATATTAATAATAATAAAGAAAAAAATAATTGTTTTATTTAATTTACGTATTAAATTCCAACAGCGTCCGCGATGTAGAGTTAAAAGAAAAGGAGAAAAAACGTTTTCATTTTTATTCAATCATTGTGTTTTGTAATATATATGTGTGTAAGTGTGTGTGTTAATTACGTATGTATATGTAAGTATAATTTCCCTTTTTTGGAATCGCGGAACTTTTAAAGTCGCTGTAAGCAAACCATCCGATAGACCACTAATGGACAGGAGTGGGATTAGATAATGATTGGATAATGATGACAGATGGTGATACCAGTATTAAACAACCCTAAAAAGGTTATACGAGCGTAAGTCATTAAGTAAGTCACAAATGCATATGGCACGATTTCAAGTAGTAAAGGACCCTTCAGACACTGGCAACATACAGAGCTTCAAAACTCATAAATTATCTATTGTCCGAAAGTGACCCTTGAAATTTTGCACACATTACAATGAAGGACATTACTTTTTATTGCTCTTTTACAAAAGAGGCCAGTTCCCATGCAATTATCGCACTAGGGGGTTTGTGAGCGAGCTTCGATTCTCAAAAAACACATCAAAGAAATATCAAAAGAAACCGAAGTTGCAGCTTTCCAGTTGCCAGTGTGTAAAGGGTCCTGTAACAGATATCTCCAAAGAATGGTGATAGATGGCTACACCATACAGCTTTATGATATTCAATTCATATTGAGTAGGTAACATTCACGTAATTCAGTTTCAAAAATGGGGATGATGCTGAATGATTGTACGATAGAAGAGCAGCGTACTGTGGTCCGATTTTCGTGGGCGGAAGAACTTGAATAAAAAAATATTCATGAAGAAATGTTACCTGTTTATGGATGCTACAGCATCCACCTTACAGCCCAGACTTAGTCCCAAGCTATTTTCACCTGTTTGGACCGCTGAAACAACATCTTGGAGGCAAACAACTTGCAGATCACGACGACGTTCAACATGAAGTCCTACTGTGGATGAGACAGCAACCCAAACAATTTTATGCAGCTGGAATTGAGGCTCTGATAAAACGATGGTATTAGTACATCAGCGTTGCTGGAGATTATGTGGAAAAATAAAAATTGTTTCCAAGTGATTATCAAAGTGATTATCACTGCTTGAATTAACTTGATCTCGTTGAACGACTCTGATGGCTTCATGTCTTTGTAATTCAAGATTTCAAAATTAGACAGGTTTAATATTAAGTTTGAATGTGAAGCTAATCCATGCAGTATTTAGATAGCTTATTTTTTAGAGTTTAAATTTAAAAGTATCTACTGATGATGTAGTATCCATTTATGGCAAACTTAATTATAATTTTAAATTAAACAAAATAAACTAATTGTAAATCTTATATTAAGGTATTAAAGCAGAGGTTACAATACTTTAAAACGGCACATCTCTTTATTTTCTGCAAATTTATTAAATGAACGTTTAAAATGATAAATTGCTGCTTTCATTCTACACTCTCATATATTTTTCAGGCGAAATATTGTCCATGATCAAACATCAATTATAAACAATTACAACACCAATTATAAACAATTACTGCATGTTTGTGCCTATTATGGTATTTGTTTACATCTGGTGTTTATTATGGTGTTTGTTAAGCTCTTATTTTTCATTATTTAGCACCAGTTGTTTGACGATTTGCATTCCAGCTTACATACAATTCTAAAAAAAAATATATATATATGTAGCAATTTTTATTTTATTAAATTTTAGTTTCAAGATAATTCAAATGTTGCCGATTAGAAAGTTATTGAAAGTGTTTACAAATTAACTTTTCCCTGTATATTTTGTAACTATACACAGAGAAAAATGGCTAATTTCATAACCAGATCATTGAAAAAAAAATAGTTTTGAAAGGAACTCTGTGCACTCTTTATACCCTAATATTTAACATGAAGTTTTAATTGTTTTTATTTTTTGTATTTATTTCTGAGTTTAAATGTAATAATTCCATATGTAAATCAATGAAACGCCCTGTCGTCTTTTTATATCTGTCTTATCTTCAATTCATCAGAAAATTAGAGAAAATAAATTTCGCGATAAAAATTGAATTTCCTAAAACGGAGTATGTTTATTTTTTATATGTTGATTTATTTAAATGTTGATTTTAAAGTAAAGTTAAAAGTGGATAAGATGTATTCAAATAATTAGAACAACAATTGCATTACCTCATAGCTAACATTTTCGTGCTTTATTTATATATATTTTTAAATATCGTTTTGAAGAGATGCGGTTAAGATTTTCATTCTTTTCTTTTCTCTCTCTTATTTTTTAACGGTATAACACTTTATTTACCACATTACAAAAGAAAAAAAAAATTAAAATATATTTTTTTAGTTACATAGAGTGAATTAATAATAATAATAATAATAATAATTATCTTTGAGTCATGTCACTTAATCATAGTTATTAATACGATTTAACGTGGTGGTAGTTTAGTGTACGATTCGCAAAAAGAGGGGCCAATTGCATAGTGTAAGACTAAAGTAAAGTATCTACATATTATCCTTATAATATAAGTATCTTTTAACCCTTTCACTACCAATATTTTTTCTGTGAAAAAATAAGTATGAAATAAATTATCTGAATCAGCTTCATTTAATAGACGGTATATTTCCTCAACTAACCGTTCTACTTCCCTATTCAAGGTAGTTGCAGGTCTAAAAGAAAAAAAAAAAAAAAAAAAAGAAAACCTCCAGAAAAAAGTCTCATAGTATATGTTAAAATCGCCTTGGGACATATATGTCCCAGTGGTAGTGAAAGGGTTAAATTCCTACCATAAATTCGATTTTATACGAATTTTAATCTAATGGTACTTTAAAATCCTGTTAAGAGATATGGGTTTAAAATATATTTGTTTTGAGCAATTTTTTTTTTCATTTGAGGAAAGTTTAATTACTCTCTAAGGACTATTTTAAAAAAAAATATCATTACACATAAGTTAGCTGTTGTTGAATAAGTTTTTCCCACTATTTTATTTATTTATTAAATTTTAGTATTTTGAATTGTAGATGAATATTTAAAAAAATATTGCTCATTATCTGGTACACATTGCATTAAGGTGGTATTACCTGCCATTTTATGTAATAATATGACATTTTAATCAATAAATCAAACAAGAAGTTCCTTCTTAACATTTGACGATGCATCTGAAGTTTTGTTCTTGTGTTTTATTGAACATCGACTCATTCTTACAAACTTATATTTATTAATAAATTATGCCATTTTTTGTTACTTAATATTCTAGTTAGTTTAGATTTAAATTCTTTTTTCCGTGTGTTTTAAATTTAATGTTAACTTTATCTTACTAAATTATACACTAATTTATAGGAATATTTATACTATCTGGGACATGAGGAGTGTTAATTATTGTTCACATATTTTAACCTGGTACTAATTTAAATTATCATTTTACTACACTATATAAAAAAAAAAAAAAACCCGTAAGATTACGGGGAAAACCCGGCTGCAGAGATTCCAGACAAAGCCCGTAAAAGAAACATTTGTTTTACGGGCAAAATGTTTTTTACAGGCGTGTAACGTAATTTAAGTTTATTATACATTTAATTTACGGTCTAAGTGTTTCTTTTTACGGGCTTTGTCTGGAATCTCTGCTGCCGGGCTTTCCCCGTAATCTTACGGGATTTTTTTTACAGTGTATATTACAACATTGTTAAAGTAAACTAAAAAAATGAAAGATATATATATATAAAAAAAAAATTATTAAAAATCTCTTGGTTCTTTATCAGAAATGCTTAAAATATATTTTACCCTTTACAAAACCAGATAGTTCTTTTATAAAATCACATATATTCAATAAAATTCTGGAATAAATCTGCTTAAGAAAATTCTGAAAAAAATCTTCGATGAAAATAAAATCTTTTTCTTATCCGAATGAAATATTTGAAGACATTCATAAAAATTCATGTTCTCTTGAACTTATGTACAGCTTTTTTGATCTGAACTGAAAGGAAACATGACCTCTTATATTTTCTTAGAGCTCACCAACTAAAGCATATATATTATGCTATGCTATTGATATTAAGATTTGAGAAATTACATATTCATCATCAAAATAGATAACCACCAAAAACCTTTTATTATTTTTATAATATTCATCAATATGTACATATTCAGTACTATTTAGTACATTTTATATCGAATCTACATTATAGGTTAAATTTAAAATTTCCATAACTATCGTCTAGGGGAAACTCTCTTCATAAGATATTTATTCATGTGTAGCGTAATCTTATTTATTCACATAATTAAAGTTACAAGAATATTAACGAAAAATATTTATCAGTTTAAAATTTTTTTTAGTAATCATTGATTTTCAGCAGTTGTGTTAAACGCTACATTTTTCATAATGTTAATTGATTGCACAATAAAAGTATTCATTTAGTGAAATCTTCCGATTTCTTAAATATAGGAAACTCGTGTGAAAACGTAAGTTAGAAATTTTTTTAATTAACTCATAAATAAGTTAATACATTTTTTTTCATTACTTGAAAGTAAAACAATTTAAATTATCATATAAATTTGTTCGCGTATATTAATTTTAAGTATAAGAATAAAATTAAAAAAATTATATCTAGTATATATATTTTAAAATGCCATATATATATATGTAAAAGGAAATAAATTTTTCAAAGGTAACTTGTACGATTGTACAGGAACGTAAAAAAAAAAAAAAAAAAAAAAAAAAATATATATTCAATTGGATAATGATTCGAAAAGCATTTATTTAATGAATTCATTAAAATATTTATCGGTAATTAAAATAAAGATAACATAATAAATAGAGAATAACATTTTCTAAAAAAGAAAAGCGAATACAAAAAGGAAACAGAACAAAGGTTAAAAATTATTATGTCATTTGTTTTTCAACTTATTTAACTTTTATCTTTTCAATACTTTTTTTTCGAATGAGAAAAGATTATAAAGTATTTAAAAGTTCCTTAACCTTTTCAGGCTCTTGAAGAATGAATGTTAACTCTTTGTGTTAAAGAAATATTTTTTTTTTTTATGTATATAATTATTCTTTTTTCTCATCGAAACCGTTACGTATTTCAGAATTAGTAAATAAAGAGTGATTATATATTTATATTTGCAACCATACTATCAATTACACTATATCCATACTACCAATTATTTGTACTTGTTGTACGGAATACCAAGCAGCTAAAAATACACATCATGTAACATAACTCATTTATTTACTTTTTTTTTTCTTTTTTAATCTCAGAACAATCGGTTGAAACTTTTGCTAATCACTTTTATATTTTCGCTTTCCTACATTTTTTAATTTCTAAAAATATTAGTTAATAGTTTAACAAATTATTATTAATTATAATTTTATTTTTAATTATTGGTTAATATTTGTACAAGAATAAATAATTACGCCATTATTAATAATAATACGTAACAAATAAATAAAATATATATTTTTAGCTTGTAAAAATATTACATAAATATTTTTATAAAATAATAAAGGATAATTTTCTTTCTTCTGCCGTAGGTTTATATTTATTGATGAATTACTTGACAAGAACTTGTGAGGTTGAGACTACAGGACGTCTCCACAGTTGTTTGAATTAAGCTGGATCCAGCAAAGTAGGAAGTGGGGACGGTTAAAATCGCTTCGTCGCCAGTGACTCGGCGAAAGTTGAGGTCGAGTTAGTTTTGCGTCAGCAGGGTGCTGCAATGAAAGAATTAGATTCTGAGTGTTAGATAAATTAGAAGTGATTTTAAAAGGATGGATTGAAATGAAGAGAAAGGAGGGTGTAGGAAGAAGTATAAAATGGAGATGGTTTTTAGTAGATAGTGTGGATGTCGGAGCATATTATAGTGTGGATATTGGAGTATTATAGTGAATTGTGGAAAGTCTTATTTTGGCGAGTATTGAGTAGCGGAGATTTAGAGGAGTGAGGAATAAGTCGCGATGAGTGTTAGTACGAGTATTTACTAGCATCAACCCAAACTTCACAAACTAAGATCACCATATTTTTATTAAAAAATTTGTAACTTTTTAAGTAAAAAATATATGTCCTCAGAAAAAATAAGGTAGAATTACTTTCGCAATCAACGTATTTTGCTTAATATAGAAATATATAACAAAAAATTCCTCTGTTTTGCTATCGGAGTTGGAAAAGTAACCATATCTTATCGAAGGTTAAAACAAAATTAGCTTTTCTTAAAGTATTTTCTTCTAAGACGAAAAAAATTACATATTTACATTCTACATTGCTTTCTGAATAAATTTAATACAATTATCTTCTATTTATGTTGTACAGTAAAGTGTCAATTCCGAAGGAAAAAGCATTACTTTCGACAGGGATCGCTCCGATTTGGCACTAAGATAGCCGACTTTTCGTCAATGTCCAGTCTCTTCCTAATATAGGGTCCCTATATCTAATAGTAACGCGTATTCAGTCACATTAATATACTCAAATACACCGTTTAAGGCAATAGCTAATATTTGTTCTCAAGTTAGGATGAGAGTTTAGGATTTTAGCAGACAATCTAAATTTTGTTTGGAAAATATGTAAATGTACGTGAAACACATCACTAAAGGTGCAGCTTATGATAACTTAATATAGTTTTTTAACAAAATTTTGCTCATGTTAGAATAATAAGAACATTTTTCTTATTTTAAAACGCAAATTAAAAAAAAAAAAAAAAAAAAAAAAAAAAAAGAGCATTAGGCGTAATATATATATATATGTAATTTGAATTATTTGGTACCATTGTAACACTCAGCAGACAAAAGATAGATGAAGATACCAACATAAAATAAATTTTAATTGAGATTTATTTCGATTAAATATAGTCACAATATTAATTTAATTTGAGTACCAATGATTAGTAAAAACATGTTAAAGTACTTACGCAGAAGAGAAATGACACGAACATAACACATAAGCCTAACGATGAGAGAATTTGCAAAAACTATGAATTATTAGTAACAGTCAACATTTGAGAGAAAAGAGAAAGGATAAAATCTCCAAAAAGTTCCGTGAAAAGGAAAAAAAAATGGAATTCATGAATTGAAAATTGGAATTTTAATTGCTGAAAAATAGAAATGTTCACTCATCAGGAAACTGTATAGCTAATTCCAGCAAATATACAGCTCAAGTCTCTATCTTGCAACAAAACAAAAAATAAAAAGGAAATTGAATTAAAATAAAAAAGGAAATTAAATTAATCAATAACACAAACCATATATATATATATATATATTTATATATTTATATACTTAATATACTTAAGTATTAACCTCTATGTTACCTTCTATCAATAAAAGTTTTATTAAAAAAAATAATAATAAATAAATAAATAAATAAAATTAAAATAATGCTTGTCTGTGCAATATTTTACTTAAATTGTAATTTGAGACTACCAAAAAAATTAATTAATGAGTTTTAGCTGATAAAAACTGATATCGTGATTTTTCATTAATTTAACCTTGCATTTCTTGTACGTTGCTTCAGAACATATTCTTCAACCATCTTGCGACCATGGGGGCCTCTGTGTAAATGTGACTCAACGAGTCCAGTTTTAAAATAAGATTGAGAACCCTTGTTGTTGAGAGAAAATAGCGATAAGAGAACGCCGAATGACTGGATTTTTACCAAATCTCAATATGTGGGTCAATTTGGCACCCCTTCAAACCTTTAGATTCGTCCTCAATGCTAGGCGCGAGAAATGTGGTTACACTATGCTGTCACTCGCGAAACGTACTCCTCTGAAGTAATTTTCAGACAGAAAATTTAGGTATATGCTATATATATGTGATTTATATTATAAAAAAATTAGTTAAATCATAAACTGAAATCATTATTTAGACAAAATTTGCATTCTTTTTACTTATGGAAAATTTAAAAATAATCTTTTGGAATATAGTGCACAGAACAGAATGTGTAAAAAAAAAAAAAAAAAAAAAGACTACAACGAAAAAAATGCCTCATCTCCAAAAAATAGAATGAGATTAAATAAAATAAAATAAATAATAATCCAGACAGCTGTTTCGTTAGCATGGTGCATATCATCATCAGTGCTTAAAAAACAGAAAGAGAATGTGGACATAAATGTGCTAAGAAAACCGGAGTATATGTACAATTTACTGGTTGAGGAATTGCCTAACGAATCCGGTTTCCTTAACGTACATAGAGCATATTTCATTTCTGTCTTTTATTCACTGATGACGGTATGCTCATTACTACCGAAACAGCTGTCTGCATTCATGCTTTTAAATTTTTTGGCATTCTCTAAGTTGTAGCCTTTTCTTTATGGTGTAGCAATGAAGCGTCATGTCTTTTTCAATAATACAAAAAATTATATGTTTTAACATAAATTCATTTATTATAATTAATATTACGAAATAATAGCTACTATTTAAAAAATTATAAGATTTTAAAAATTCAAGTTATTTTAAGTGTTTTAACTCGATATACAGTTTACCAGCTAGATTTTTTAACAAATGTAAAAACATAATGTATGTAGTTAAATAAATGACTATCGATACCAAAATTGAAACCGGCTTTATTCAAGAAGTAATTTTTTTTATTTTTTACCTCAATATTTCCCGAAGCTAAACCGAATTACCTTTTAATGCTAATCTGGTATAATGTATAATGGCTTTTTCTTAAACTCTTTCAATTTACTTATAACATTCATTGTTCTGATACAAAGCATTGACTTTGCGTGGATTGCA
Organism: Salticus scenicus; assembly: GCA_963930645.1. Classification (NCBI taxonomy): domain Eukaryota; kingdom Metazoa; phylum Arthropoda; class Arachnida; order Araneae; family Salticidae; genus Salticus; species Salticus scenicus. The sequence goes on along the minus strand of OZ005657.1, from coordinate 132,402,479 downwards.
TGCATAATGATATAGTCTTCCAGAAAAAACAATGAAATAAATTGCCAGTTTTCGGCAAGGGAATAGCTATTAAAAGGTGACTAAATTGGTGGAATAAACGATATCTCTACAACAAAGGGTATTTGTTATCAGCTACGCAAACATAAATGAACTGTTGGAATTGCATATGAATCGCTATCCACATAATTGAGCGAGCATTCATTATTTAAAAATATTTTTTCAGCGTTCATTTTGCTTTCAGATGAAAAATCACGTGGAATAGGTGTAATAGTGATATAAATTCATGTCAATAATCCACTGAAAATTAGAATATATATAAATTTGTATCTATGCATATTTAAGTGTCATAATAAATGTAGTTTATATTTATTCGAATTCTTTCTTATGGCAAAAAAACAGGCTACGTTAAAATAATAGAAATAATTAAGAAATAATTGACTAGGACGTACAGAAAAACAGTTTTTTTTTATATAGGAAAAATGAATGTGGGAAGGTCTGTGAATATAAAAGTCATATAAAATCAAAACAGAAGTGGCGAGTGATATAACTATTTGTAATTATTAAAAGTTATTTATAATAGTTTTGTGGTATCTCTTCTATATTACGGAATGAATAAATTTTAACTTATGTATCTTCTTTATAGATCCAGATAAGGACGATCTAGTGCTTCTGATAGATGACCAACAAACTTTCGCATTTGTAGAAAGAGCTTAAATAAAAAGATGCTTCTTTTATAGAAGATTTTTCTTACATCGTAATTTAAAAATCGAAAACACTTAATTAATAGAGTTGAGCTGATAAAACCTGTTATCATGATTTTCTAATCTAACTGTTATTTAAGAATTCTGATACTTCTCTTTTCGCACCATGTATCGGATACATATATGCTTTGGGGAATTTTTTGGATAATATTAGTCATCATTTCATACGAAAAAGGAATTTAATTATATGTAACCAAAAAATATAAACTTGCGGGCTACTGAACAGAAACCTAATAATTAAGCACATACGACAAACATATATTATGAGTGGCAGCAATAACTGGAATGACGGAGTAATATATACAAACACATACATATATATATCAACGGCGGCTCGTGAACCGAAAATAGGTGAAGAGCTGAAAAATAACATTTAAGTAGTTTTACTGCATAATTTTCATTAAGCTTAATTTTAACTAAAAATACTCATTTTATTTAAATGTAAATTTATATTCTATAAATGAACACAGTGTAAAGCATTAGGTGAAGTGCCTCCACCTATTTTCGGTCCACAAGCTGCCGTTGATATATATTAATAATAAGTGGACAAATAAACTAGTTCTGTATATATTGTTCAGCTGCTATTGCAGTCGGCAGCAAAATTATTGAAGTGCTAGCAATAATTCGTATGCTGGTTTCGTGCACCTTATACTGTTTTATTAAGTAAATATTTGTCAAGTCATGATCTTAGTCTTATGCTGTTTATATATATAAAAAAAAAAAAGTTGATAATAAAAATTAGCGATAAAAAAAAAAAAAAAAAATGTGGATGTGTGTTTCAATAATTTTGCTACAGACTATACAATCGTCGTATCATGTTTCAAACAAAACATTAATCATTTCTATAACTTTGTACACAAAATTATGAATCAAACAGTTGTTATAGAGTTCTCATTGTTAGGGGGTTCATATAAAGGGTTTTAGAATACGTTTGCACTAGTTTTCTGTGAAAACGTCAGAAAGACGTAATCCACTACAGTCGGCAGCAAAAGTATCCGAGCACTAGCCAATAATTCCGATATCAAAAAGGTACACTTAAAACTGTTTTGTTAAATAAATCCTTGTTGAATCATGTTCTTAGACTGTCTAAGAACATGACTCGACATGGATTTATTTAATAAAGCAGTGTACTTTTTTAGACAGGGATTATTGCTAGTGCTCGGATACTTTTGCTGCCGATTGTAACTGATTTCCACAAAAATTACTTATGTGTAACCATTTATTTGAATGCATCATTATTTCTATTGGCATTGGAAGGATAGAAATGATATCTAGCTGATATACGACGGTATTTTGTCAGACTATGTTATGTTTACTCTTATTACAGAAATGTGTCAAGTTCAGTAGTTTTTGTGTCTTGTATTCTTTAACTAGCTTCAAGACACAATTTCATAATTTCGATATTGGTTATGAACAAAATTCTAAACCTGTAGTACCAATTCATGAATATCTAAATAATTACATATAAATTCTTGGTATACAATCGAATGTCAGCAACGTATGTTTCAAAGTTATAATTTGTAGCCAATTAAATGATCTAATTTCTTTTTAATTATTTCTTTTCTTTTTTTGCATTTGATTATTTTATATATTTCTTTTATCTTCATTATTCAAAAAAAAAAAAAAAAAAAAAACAAGCTATACCTAAAACAACCACTTTTCTTGTCTTTATTTTTCGTTTTGTGAACAAAATACCGGATTAAAATTTTATACAATCTAAATTTTCTCAATATTATTAACGCTTGGACATTATTTTATTAATGAATGTTTCTTTTCTTTTTTTTTTTTTTAATTCGTAAAAAGAGTTAATAAACAGAAATGATAGTATTAAAAAGTATTTTGCAAGTCCTGACGTTTTTCAAAGAAATCATAGCAATAATAATTAATTTAAATTAAAATATTTTTACAAAACAGAATTAAATGTGACATATATATATGTCTTATTATGTTATTTTAAGTAATACTGAAATATTTTCAGTAAAATAAAAATGACCTTAAAAACGATTTAATTGAATTATATGCTGAAAATGAGAAACCCATTGAATTATGCTTATTTGAAACTATAGAATAGAAATTATATTTAATATTACTCCTTTTATGAAGAAATAAAAAATATGTCGACACAAATTGTTGAAGAAAAGCAATTTGATAAATATTTTATTAATTATTCATTTATTAAATATTCCATAAATAAATAGAAATTCTTTTTATAATATAATAAGTGTCTTAATTACTAATTTTGCTATTGCGAATAACATGCTTAAATAGCATTTTAAATTTTACTGCTATATTTAACCCTCTGGCTGCTCATCCCGCGATTTCCACGGACAACTTAAATGTAGCAAAATTTGCTCATCCCGCGATTTTCGCGGGCATCTGTTTTTCTTCCTTTATTGAGGAGCGCATCCTGCCTTTTCACCATTTAACCAGTGAAATAAATTGTATATAGTATTAGTAGTTTAATTTAGGGTTTTGACCAACAGATGTCGATAGTCGCCCACTAAATTGCGGCATTTAAAGGTACTTAGTATTTACCATGGAGATATTCCATTACCATGGTATTTACCTTCACTATGTTTGCCGCCTTTTTCTAATCAGAAATGGCTCGTAGAAAACATTCAGCGATTGACAGAGTATGTATTCCTGAAGAATTATCAGATTCTGAAAGTGATTTTAGTTTTGTCAGTGATAGTGATATAGCTTTTTTGGACGGCTCTTCAGATAGCGATGCATCTGATCATGATTCATCATATTTTCATTAATTTTCATTACATTTTCTTAAGTTTTATACATTTTACTTTTTCATATTATTTAATAAATAGAAATGAACTGTAAATTGAAATTTATATATACAAATAAATGTGATAACATCTGAAATTGGATTTTCTGACAGCTTAGTTTCTCGTGATAAAAACCTATATAAAAAATCTTTTCTAGAAAGAAAAAATGCATATTTCAATTCTCCAATATATATAGATTTAAAATACGGAAAAAAAAAAAAAAAAAAACGCAATTTTTGAAGCGATTTCGGTCTACAAATTGAGCAATCAGAGGGTTAAACAGCTTAATTTAGAGTCATATGATAAAAAACAATTTAAATTCATACATTATTAAAATAAAACTGGCATAATACAGTGACACAGATTATTTTAGGGAAGATTTAGTCATATTTTATGTATTAAAATATTATTGACATTTTAACTTATTACACAGAGAAACTTTTGGCCATTTTAAAAGAAAGAAATGTTGTACACATAATTTAATCATGATTATAACCCACTGAAATATTAATAAAGGTTTTACAAGGGTTGTTTTTTGAGGCAACTTAAGAAAACGGCAGAAAGATAAACGGATAACGGTAGAAGATATATGCTTCATACAGAAGTGTGCCATTGTAACATCAATAAATCCTAAAAATAGTGAGAATTTTTAAATATGTACATTAAAATTTCGAGGAAAAAGAAGAAGAAGAAGAAAGAAACAGATGTTATTTAACAGTTTAAATAATAAAATATTTGAATATGTCTTGAATTTTGTACCTGCTTCCAGTATGCATTGCAGGGATGTGAATTTGGAATAAATCTCGTACTACTGCGCAACAAATAGAAGCGTCTCAAGTTCAGACAGAAATGTGTCTGATTTTAGACACAAAAATGTCTGAAACACGCAAGTGTGCAAAATTTGAGACAGACCGTATCTGAATTTAAGATACGTAAATGACTTTACACGAGTGGACTGACTTAAATGTTTGAATAATGTTGATATGTTTGAAATTCAGGCAGACTATAGTTTAGACACTTGGAAATTAAGACATTTTATAATTCAGACACTTGTAATGAAATATTTTTACATAAAATCTGTTTTAAGCAACATGCATAAGGTGTTTAAATTTTCAATCAAAACCACCTTAATGCATATATATATATTATTTAAAGGAACACATATCACTTGGATAATAAAAGAGAAAAATATTAAAACGAACGAAGCAAGCAAATTAAAACTAACAAAACGAATTATAACCGAATAATCTTGAAAAGTTTCTATGTACTTACTGCTTAACGTTTTATTTCGATTTAAAAACTTTCTTCCGGGTGATTTCCTTCATTTCAATGCAAACAACCAATTTTCTGATGGGAATGCGCATAGATTGTTTCATTTTCTATATCAATTAAAGAAAAAAAATGAAAGAAATGAAAAAGAAAAAAAAAAACTTTTTTCCAAACATCATAATGTGCAATTTTCGTATAATTGTCATACATTTTAAAAACACTTTACACGTAAAAAGTAACATAGAAATATATATTAAGCTTTAGATATATTATCGATAATCTTATTGAAAAAATAGTTTTTGTCAGATAAATTTACGATGAATTTGACGAATACTACATGTCTATAGGAATAATAATAATAATAAAAAAAAAAAAAAATGGCGTTCTTGTGAGATATTGTAGCTCAATCGGTGAGACTCTGGCTTGAAAAATCGTAGTTCTTGAGCTCAAATCCGAACCTCCGCAGCAGATCGTGATGTGCAAATTCTTTGCTTAGGTATTATTATTATTATTTTTTTTTTGTATGCTCTGGAAAATTCTATATCCTATTTTAACCGAAAAATGAAATTACGCGCAATCATTTATTGATTTATTACTTCCTTATACAAAGTATAAGGAAGTATAGTAATCCCGATTTGCGAAATGGATTTTGCATTTCACATTGCTCGAAAGCGAATGATCGCTGAATGTTGCCAATTTATACGCGTGACTATCATGATGTCTAGTTGCACACCTGCAAGTGTCGTCTTAACACGAGCTCTCGTTTTACAGATATAAGGGACTTTACACGATTTTTCGTGACGTCTGTATGTATGTGTGTCTGTCTGTGTGTGTGTGTGTGTGTGTGAGTATGTCACATAACTCAAAAACGGTTGGACGTAGAAAGTTGCGAATTGGTACATAGGTTTGTTATAACATCTAGTTGTGCACCTCCCTTTTTGGACTTTGTATGATTTTCCGTTTTGGAGATATTTAGGAAAATTAGGTTCATAATGGCCAAAATGTATCAAAAAACGGTAGTAACTCAAAAACGGTTTGGACAAATCTTGCAATTTAACTGACTTCCCGACTAGCTAGACATTTGAAACTTTCAGAAAAGTTCAGAACACGTTGACAATGCATTTAAAAAAATATTTTTAGCCAACTGTTTCTAATACCTGCTGCCTTCAGCAGCGTTTATGTGATTCAACAGAAAATTTATTTAACTAACTTCTCGACTAGCTAGACATTTGAAACTTTCAGACTAGATCAGAACACGGTGAAAATACATTTTTTTAATACTTTTAGCCAACTGTTTAGGGTCCCTGCTGTCTTCGGCAGCGTTACCAGTACAAATCTTGCAATCTCTTTTTAACTAACTTCCCGACTAGCTAGACATTTAAAACTTCTGGAAAAACTCAAAACACGGTGACGATGCATTTTTTAAATATTTTTAGCCAATTGTTTCAGGTGACTGCTGCCTTCGACAGCGTTTATATGGTTCAACAGAAAATTTATTTAACTAACTTCCCGACTAGCTAGACATTTGAAACTTTCAGGATAGTTCAGAACACGGTGAAAATGCATTTTATAAATATCTTTAGCCAATTTTTTCGGGTCACTGCTGCCTTCGTCAGCGTTACCAGTACAAATCTTGCATCGGGTTTTAACTAACTTTCAGAAAAGCTCAGAACACGGTGATAATTCATTTAAAAAAAATATTTTTAGCCAACTGTTTTGGGTCCAATGACAATGTTTTTTAACATTTTGAAAATTTCTAAAAGTGTATAAGGAAGTCATGTGGTGCCCACATCAGATTTTTTTTTCCCATTTACATATGAAAAATAGATGGTTAACAATGGCTGACTTTTAAGCCTTTTCAGGTGTCGTAAATACAGTCATTTTTGTGTCTTAATTTAAGACGATTTTGTGTCTTAAAATATGACCGCCCATTTAAGATGTTTATGTATCTAAATTTAAGACACGCCAATTTGCAGTTTATTTATGGAAAAAAAAAATCTTTTCTTAACTCTTAAATGCCGAGTGTTGCTTTTCGGCAATATTATTAGAATAATATTGAAGCTTCAATACTTCATGTTTGCCGATTGGTAACAAATTGCTTTTTAGCTGTAATCCATAGTTAAAATAAAGTATGATTTTTTAAAGTATTTTTCCCATGATTTATTTAAGAGAGGAAAGAATAAAACATTTTTAAACTGACTTATAATCAGGCATTTAAGGGTTAAACCAAAGATTTAGCAGGGAGAGAGATTTTGATATGAACAGTGATATGAACTCTGGTAAAAAAATTCTCATCCCTTATTTTTTTATATAATTCATTTCTTTTAAACCAATGAGAGACTTATAAATAAAACCGCTATTAATATGAAATTTAAGAAAAGGATTAAGGATCCATATCACTTTAAATTAAAAATGATTTAACTTTCTACACTCGATTATTTGAAAACAAAATAAATACCCATAATTTCGAATTTAGGCATACTAACAGAAGTTTTTTAATATTGAGGATTATTAAATAAATTAAGTATCGAATGTTGCGGTAATTTAAATGCTCCATAGTGTTCCATAAATTACGGAAAATTTCGATAGAACACTTTATAGTGAATAAGTGTGAAAGAAAAAAGGAGAAAAATATGTTTAAAAATAGTTTACAGCCGGGTTTTTTTACGCTTCTATTTTCATACCTTTTAAATCTCTAATAATGAGACTAAAAGGATTTTCTAGAAAGTTACTTTCAACTAGTAATAAAATTATTTCAACTTTTTTCTAAGTAACTTACTCAGCAAATTTTTGAAAATGCGAGAGTAGATTATGTTTGATAATTAATGTAAAGTGTGAAAATTTTTAAATTGAATGAAGGTAACTTAATCAAAGCATGATCTGAATTGCAGGGAAGTAACGCAATTAAAAATTAAACTTTATAAGAAGCTTTTCTAACTCTATAGAAAAGAATATTTTCGAATCATTATGCATGGTATAAAAATATACTAAAGTACTATGCTCTCTCTCTCTCTCTCTCTATATATATATATATATATATATATATATACATTTATGGCTTGATAATATCTAATGTGTAAAAAAGAATACTAAAACTTTTTTGCAGTATAACTAATAAAAAGAGAATAAAGAACCAGATGATAAAACCGCAAGTAAAACTGTTAGGATTTAAGTTTATTATTTAATTATTGCTTTTTATTTTCTTCCATTTACATAAGAAGAAAATTTTGGAATCGTGAAAATTTTCAACATATACATTTTGAGATCTTGAAAACTGTCTCAATGTTTTTAGAAAATGTCGACTCTCTATTTACTTCCTTGTCAGTGTGTTACCAAAAATTTTTTAACACTTTATATATATATATATATATAAAGATTCATTTATGTTTGATAAGTCCTTCACATACATTGGTTCTAAGTATACTTTGTTTCATATCACCAGCAGATAGCGCTGCTATGTGGTAATTTTCCCCATTTACGGATAAGGCTATATCTCAGCTACTTTAGTGTATAAAGGCACCAAACTTCATTTGTGAAATGGGTGCTGTGCTGAAGAATGGTGTTTCAATTGAGTGAGTATCGGCTGAAATGTGACACTGTTTAGCTGCATTTTTTAATGATATGCTTGCTAGTTATATTTCGGAAATATAGAAGCACTCGAAATTTTATGCGCAAAATGCTCATTCTCTGAAACCATACTTACTAATTCCCTGTGCATATCACCCGAGAAACTAAATGTTAATGCTATATGCAACATTTTTCACGATTTTTCTTTTACTGTTTTCATGATCAGAATCTAGTATACGCATTTAGCTGAAACATATCACACAAAAAGTATTTTACACTGGTAAAAATGAAATTCAGTGTTTCACCAAAAGGGGTCCAACTTAGGCACGAATGCTAGGATTTTAGTGTCACATATGAATAGTGGTTACTATTAAAATTGTGGAACCTAAATCCATATTTTAAAAAAATATAGAAGAAACTAAATACAGGAAAAATCTTCATTGTATTGAAAAAAAAGAATGAATAACAGCAATTTCAGTAGCATTTAGAATGAAAACTGAAGACTAAATGGTACTGAAACAGCTGTCTGCTATTCAATTTTTACCTTTGGCGTTCAAGACGTTGAAAATTTTTCCTGGATTTAGTTATTCAGCGTCACCTTTTTATTTCAGATGAAAGTAGCTAAATTGATATATATTGGCACCATGATTTTAGTGAAACATTAGACTTAATTTTCAACGTGCAAATCCGTTTATTTCCCCATATCGCCCGATTGGTGGCGCTATTATTACTTATTTTCTGTGATTTTCCTGATTTCAATATCTCAGCATTTATTAGCTAAAATTGCACATAACTGCATATGCAAAATGTTTATTGTGAGAAAATATTTATTTATTTACTTATTTTAATGCAATCTAGTTCCTTTAAGGTTAAAACAGTATTTCATCTAAATTTCAACCATATTTGCTGATTTCTCCCGAAATTTCAAATTGCGAAGATTCAGTTTACTCATTAGCATAAAAATAAAGTGCGAAAGAATAATTTATTTTTTGTATCGATTATAAGTACTGTTTAAAAAATTTGCCTTTATAAATATTTCCAAATTATTCAAAATATAAAATTGAACTTCTTTTTATAAAATGTTAACATTTATTTCTTTAATTTTTTTAAATATAACTATTTTTAAAACTATTTAAAAAGTTATATAAACACAGTTTTATTTACGTGGAAAGCTTTTCATTTTTCCGAATAATGCTTTTAACTTTTTATAACTTTTTTTTCTGAATTTTCTATTGTGCTGCCATATATAATCATTCTGGCTTGTAGCGACATAGTTTAGTACTTCTGAATCTTGCAGAAGTAGAGTATGATCGTCAGTAATTCAGAATTGCATTTTTTAAAACATTGTTCGACATTTTTTTTTAAATATTTTGTTAAATAATGATTTGTGCAGTGTTTTTGACATGTTATTATATTAGCGTACTCGGTATGTACGTCCTTTTTTAAAGTTTTATAAATTTTTATTAAATTTACCAAATGTGTCTTCTTTAGTGGCGAGATTTCGCAAGTCTATTTTTCAAAATAGCTATCTTAATGAGGGATATTTTTCTTTTAAGAATGTCATGAAGTAGTTTAATCCGCATTTCAGCTTGACATTTCAAGAAATTTTGCAAAGATGATTTTTCTTTTTTCTTGGTATCTGCTTTCAAGGGCAAATTGAAATGTTTGTAAGTCGATTGTAAAAAGTCTTAACGAAGACCATTTTTTTCTTTTCTTACTGTTTATTACTTTCTCTGTGCTATATAAGAAAATACTACACCTAAGTCATTAAAATAAAAGGTTTTTCTTACTGTCTGTCATCTTTTCTTTGTTTCATATTAGAAAATAGTACAATTCTTTATGAAATTCTTCATTGTACATTTAGCTTTAGAATATGCTAATTACTTCAGAACAAGTGATATAAAAATATTTCATGTCCCTTTTGTGTAAAAGTTTTTGCATATTTGTTTTTGTATATGAAAAAAATACATATATATATATTTGAAAATTTATGTTTTACACAAGCCAAATATTCTTTTGATATTAGATTTATAATATACACATTTGTCTCGAGTATGATGAAATTAAATAAAATGAATACTATTGAATTCCTTTGATACTGCAGAGGACATACGAAACAAAAGGTTGTTTCACTGTATGTACCATAACAACATAAGACATTTCCTTTTCGTAAAAATTTTGGGAATTATTTTCATTAATTAGAATTTTTATGACAGAATAGAAATCCTACTGTGAGAGTGACAAGATAAAAATTCAGTAGTAGACTATCTACCAATAAGTATTTGGACATTTTTTAATTTAGACGTTTTGTTGAATATCTAGAAAAATTATTTGCGAATTATCTTGAAATTTCGGGAGTATAAAGAACATGTTATATTGGATTTGGGAGTTAAAAAACATGTTATATCTCATATATTTGAAGAAAAGTTTTTATCCGAAAAAGAAAAAAGGACAAAAAAAAAATTAAACAAAAATTATAATGTTTTGGATCCTCCTGTAAAAAATAATGTATGAAATGCGTTTTTGCTGTAGCATGTGATTATATAATCCAAACTATAAGTGATTTTACTTACATTGTTATTTTGATTTAATCAGTGGCAATACTTTTTTCGCTGATTGTAAATAAATATTGTTAAAACCCCCTTCATCTCCCCTCCCCCTTTTATTTTTATTTTTTGGAGGAAATGGAAGTCTATTCGTTCTGTCGTCGACAACTTTTTAAGTTTACACTATATTTGTTTAAGACTTTTATAAAAATAGCTCAATACATTTGGTTATTAAATTATGCAAATGAAATTTCATTAACGCTTGCGCATGCGTAATTAAAAATTATTTAGCAAAAATGTTTATCTTTCATAAGATATTTAACATTTTTTCATTCTGATGCTTGTATGCTGTGTCTGATGCAGTATGCCAAGTTTTCTAAAAATGGCTTTGCATTGACTGGAATATCCTGCGTGTTGTATTTAAAATAGAGGCAATATCTTTTGCAATTTTTTAAGGAAACTGTTACATCTCCATGAATATATATGGTAGCTTCATAAAAATTTGTACAGATAATTAGAAGAAGCTTCATAATTACATGCAAAGATAAAACGAATTTCAAGTACTACTATTTACAGGGTGATCCAAGTCATTTTGATTTATTTTTAATTTTTTACTAGTCCCCCTTTTCACTTCGCGACAAAACATTTGCTGAAATATTTGAGGTATAACATTCATACTTCCAAAGTTTAAAGATAATTCGTGAAGACTGCTCAGATATTTTAAAAAAAAATGTCTAAATTCGAAAAAATCCAAATACTTATTTGTAGATAGTGTATATATCTATATGCATTATATTTTAGATAATTTTCGACAATTCCTGCCTAGTTCTTTTTTTTTTTTATGTTTGTTAACGCCTTATGTATTTCCAACAATCGCGAAAATGCAGCAGAAAATAAAGGATTTTTCAAGGTATTATTTTATTTTAATACCGAAAAAGCTAAATAACTTTTGATTTATTCAATCCTATTTTCCCAATCAATCCTAATAGTTTTCTGCTTTTAGTATCTGAAATCGATTTTAAATAAACAAAACCATTCGTTAAATTGTAGTAATTTATGTTTTTCAATTATAATACAAAACATATATTCAGTGATAAAGGTGTATATCACATATTACAGATGATATAGATATATATATATGTATATATCTTTGGAAATACATTTCCGATATGCAGAGTTCAAGGTACTAACTCGCAGCTTTTTCCAGAAATGCGGCGACAATAAAATTACCTTTATCTATAGATTTTAAATCCACTTGTATTTAGAAACAAGATAGAGTAACAATTTGCTGGTAGTTGATGTGGCGCCAGTGCTTTCTGAAACCGAGCTTCTTTGGGATTCCTATTGACTTCGCTTTTCAAATCGATTTTCTAAAGGAGGCTTTGTTTCACTGCCGATTAACATCTGTACAACTTTCTAATTCATTTTCATTGTGTCTCTTTCTGTGTAGCTCCCTAGCTTTATTTGCCTTTCAAATAATACATTTGAGATATTGGTTAATGTCTTCAATTACGGTTGAAACTACTTAAGGCAACGTGCTTTGTAACGTAGCGTGTAATTTATTCTTTATACCTTTTATAATATTTCGTATACGTTTCGATGTTAGGTAATATTTGAACTTAGCTATAAATATTTTTAAGTATATTTATCTAAGATTTTTTTTTCTGTGATCAAAGCATCACTTTGCTCATTGCTAATTTTTTATAAAATAAATTTAATGTATTTGTAATTCTAAATTATTTAACTTCGTATCCGTTCGCATTTTGCTTCTTGTAAAATTATAGTTTAGTCATAAAATTTTGAAATACACTTGAGATAGACTGTATAATATTTTCTTGAAAAACGTAGCACGTGGTTTTAAATTCATTATTAATAAGTCATTTTTTATTATTTGAGTATAAAATTTTCAAATTTTCTACGAAACATTACCAATTAAAAAAAAAAAAAATGTTAAATTTTTACAGCAGAAATTTTATATGTATATATATATAAATTAAATAACTATTCATATAAACAAAAAAAAAATAACAATGAAACCAGAAAGAAAATTAACCTAAAAAGCATCGAGGCTACCATCAGGAAGACCCTCAAATGCAGGGTGGTGAAAGAACAACAAGCCGTTTCAAGAGATACTAGCAAAATCTAGAAGTATCTTGGCCCCCTACTTCCCGCCAAACGATAAAAATCCTTAACTATTGTAGCACGTAATTATGAATGAAGAATATATGAAACACACAGGAAAAATAAACAAAATTACACAACAATATGTACAAATATAAATGTAAAAACTTATAAAAAGACTGTAAAAAACATTTGCCAAAAACGAAAAAATTAAATGAAAATTATACACCAATATATCTAAAATGAGAAGCATTCACTTAATATTTAACAGTTACGGATAGCGATGAAAATATAAAAAGAAAAACACACACGATCTAGACAGATATTTTTTTTTTACCATGTCCACTCATATATATATATATAAAGAAAGAAAAGAAAAAAAAAACCCTTGTGTTTTCACTGCTACCCGTAACTGTTGAATATTAAGTAAAGGTTTTTGATTTTAGATGTGTTGGTGTATATTTTATGTGTTTTTACTATCCTTCTTATACAATCTTATTGTATAAGAAGGATATATCTTGTTATATATCTTTTTTTTTACAATCCTTCTTTACAGTTGAATAATGTTGCACACCACAAAACCCCACAAAGGCCAACTAGGTAACTAGTTAACTTGAATAGGTTTAATAATTTTAATGCATTTGAATTGTTATATTAATTTGAATTTATTAGATATTTAATAAATTTACCTATGGTTGGAAGGAGGTGGGGAATCTCCATCTCCTACCTTTGTAGTAATCACCTCTCGAATTCTATAACAAATTTATTGCAAAGTATTTAAATGTTATTGTATATCTCTTTAGCTTTGCAATATTTTCAAATATGATGCTCAAGTTTCGTGCAGTTGTCGGTTGCTTAAATAGAAGAGATAAAACTAAATGGAAGCATAAAAAAACAGGCTACTCAAAATTCTTTTTTAAGGACTGTAATCGTCTAGATTTCAGTAAGATTAAATAAATTAAAACAACGTAAAGGATTTTACAGTTGAAACAAAAAGATTTCAAACCAAGTGAAATTTAGGTTTTCTTTTTGAACATTTTTGTGCGGAAGATTTTGAAAGGGGAAAAAAAAGAAAAAAGCCTTTAATAGGTAGTAAACGGTGGGCGGATTCTGGGTTTGAAAGTGGGGACTAGCCATATATCATTGCACACACGGTGTGCAACAGTTCTTTTTCACACGGAAATACATTGCAATCCGTCTTGAACAGGTTCACTTGTGGCTGGATAACTTTACCATGTACAACAAAAAGTGCAACGATTTTGAACAACGAGATACTCGCTCAGCAAAGAAGAAACTATTTAAGCTGAGAAGGAAATATACTAATTTTAAGTTATACGCGTTATCTAGTAACTTACGCGTTATCTAGTTATTTTACAATCTTTATCTCGTCTTATTCTCTTTTTTTTTTTTTTTTTTTTTCTGTTTCTGTAATATTTTTTCTTTCAATAAATTTATTTTTGTAATTCTTTTTAATTTTTTTTTACTTTCCTGATTTTTTAATTATTGAATTGAAATATCCACTCGTAATACAAAAATATTTGTTTACAATACCTTACAACAATGTCATTTAAGTGCATTTATTATTATTAACAATGCAATTGTAGTTATAATTAAACGCAATCTCTCCTACCCATGTGCGCAATCACTTGTATCCTATAAGGAGAAATTCTGCAAAATTGCTCTCTTGATTTTATTACAGCTGTTGTTTTAAATTATAACACTGCAATAAAATTGTAATAGAAGTGCATAGAAGAAAGATCAATTCAAAATTATGCACCAATAATTTAGCAAAAAATTAATATTTGGATTATTTATATAGTTCTGTCGAATTGTGCGCACACTTTCCTAGCTTTACCTTATATATATATATATATATATATATATATATAAAGGGTTCTTATAAAAGAAACATAATTTACGGAAAGAGCAAAAAACATGTTCGAATTTTTTATCAAAAAAATAAATAAATAAAAATAAATAAATAAAAAAATTACGCAAATAAACGAGTGCCAACTTCAACTTCTAAAGTATAACTGCTTAGTATAGCTTTTTCTAACAGAACATAGAATAAAAATCTATCTATCTTAATGATTCCTTAAACATTTAGAAAGTGCTCTAGTTTTACTTCTTTATTAAACTTAGTATCTGAGAGATGATATTGTTTCTCAGTTAGCGAGAAAAAAAAAATATGCTTCAGAACTTTTTTTAAGTAACAACGTGAATAATAAAAAAAAGATAAAAAATAAAAATAAAAAATAAAGAGCGAACTTTGTAAACGATAAAAGGAGTGTAATTAAAATGCAACGAGACTTTTTTCTGTAGTTATTATCTTCAGTGTATATTTTCTCTTAAATAAGTATATTCAGTACGCAGATTTCACATCACGAGTTACATTTTTATTATTCCCTGATATTTCGACTGATATTTTGAAGTTGACTTTTTTCGTAGACTTATTGTATAAATGTGCATTTTTCCGTTTCTTGATAACTATTCTGAACGACACATATATATTCGTAACAGATTGACATTACTGTTTTTTATTTATTTTTTTTTCTTTTATAACAATTGTACACTGCGTAAAAAAAGTAAAAGGACACTAGATATTTTTAGAAAAAAAAAAAGGGAATCTTTTATTTTTAATGAAATTATTTTTATGTGTAACATTATAACGATCATTTAACAAGAAAATATCAGTACCATTATCATGATTTTCAAAAATAAATTATTAAGGACAACAAAAATAGTTTCTACGTTTTTAAACTCTGTAAAAAAAAGTAGAAGGACAGTAATACAAAATATAAAATACAAGCGATATTCATAAGTAATACTCTTCCCATTAGCTCTTAACTTCGAATACTATATCTGGATGTGAATCATACAAAGATTGGATTCCTGTTTGGCAACAATTAGCCTATGAGCTATTCAAAGCTTCTCGAAGTTCAGCAAGGAATTCAAACATTTTTCCACCAACATATACTTGACGAACAAGTATTGGCCATATGTTTTACACGTTAAGATCAGGGCTTTTAGCTGACTTTGCTAAAACCTGCACATTATTTGCAGAGAACCAATTTTTAACTTCATTGTTGGTGTGAATGGTGACTTCGTCTTGTTGAAACATCTACTCTTCTCCTCCTAATTCAGAGCCATAAGGAAGAAGTTCAGAATTCAGTACTTCAATACAGTCTGTATATTTCCGCTTTCCACTGCAAAAGATCAGACTTGTTCTTCTTCTATATCTAAATGTTTAAAAATCCATCATCCTCCTCCCATTTGTCGAGTTGAATAAAATTCTTCTGCATTACTCAGATAATGCCAGTGTTATTGGTAACCAACTAAATCGTCTAACAAGGGAGGGTCACCAACTGTTCAAAAGGTATTTATATATGTTATATATCATCTTAAAGCTCTAACTGAGCTGTTAATAAAAATATCCATCTTATCGATAAAGGCGCCCCCTAGCGTTAGTTATTCTCAATTAAAGTTGTAAATTGCAGGCTCTTCAGTAATATACTTTGAAGAATTTCTACCATTAGAATCAATTTTTTAAGAGATTCTCGTGCTAATTATGACTATTTATATTGTTAGTAAAGTATTTTATTATGTATTTAATAATTATTTTGTGGCAGCATTAAGTTTATAAATCCAATACATTATATATGTAGACATGTGTGAAATATTTGCAATTAGAAAGATTTTCCTGTACATCGACATAATCGATATTTTGGATATTGACACATGGGGGGAAAAATAAAAGAAATTTAATGCACTAACATAGTAATGGAGGGGGGAAATAAGCGTAAAAATAAATTTCTACTTTTAAAATTTAATAATTACATTATTACCTACAATGTAATATTTTAATGAAAATGAATGTAGTTTAAAAGTAATATAGTTTTCTTCGTTACTATAAAAATTACAATAGCTTCTTTTTTTTTATTTTTATTTTTTACTTCAATTGCCTTTTTTTTTTTTTTTTTTTATACTTTTCATACTGTTTACCGTGAATAAATTTATTGTTGACACAAAGTAATTATTAAACAGTAACATACTTTACATGTAATAATAAAAAGAATATATATATATATATATATAATAACATGTATATTTATTTATTTATTTTTCAATGGTGCGGTACTTGCAAATGAGCATTGACTATGCGGTCGCTGAACTGATAACCTTTCGTGAAGGCGTACCCAATGGGCGGCCATCGCCATCATTTACAGGGATAACAAATCCAAGCTTTGTCCAGGATTCGATCCCGGCCCTACTGTGAGGGAGTTAGGGACACTAACCACAACAATATACGGATGACCTTTACTAATAATATATACAATGATTTTTAGAATGAGAATCTTTTACAAAACTGATTATAATGATAGAAACTATACAAGTACGTAGTTAAAGAATCCGTAATTTAAAAACTTTAATTGGGAATAACTTGCGCTAGAGGGCGCATTTTCCGATAAGATGGATATTTTCGTTGTCAGCTCAGTAAGATTTTTCAGGTGATATATAACTTGTATAAATACCTTTCGAACAGTTGGTGACCCTCCCTTGTAAGTTAAACTTCTTCTCGTCTAGAAATATTATAGTAGTCCTACCTGAGGTCCATGACATGTTTTACTTGGCCCATGATAAACGGTAATCAATCTGTGTTTTTTTCCACTTTGGATGATGCTTCCGCTTTTTGAAAATTAATTATTTGGATCTTGTTATGCAGTTGTAAACTGTTTGCCTTGACGCATGAGTAAGTCCTGATTGATTTTGGACCTTTGCGAAACTTCTACTGCTTTTTTTAAGCTCACGAGCAAGTTTTCTTCTATCCTAAGGAGTTAAATTTTTAGGCCTACCAGTCTTCTTTCATTTCTTATTTCTATCTGGCTTTCTGATAAAGTTAGAAAGTGTATTGGGGAGGACGTGCAGTATGCGAATAATCTGCCTAACACCTCTACCATTAATTTTATATGTAACAATTTGCCCCTTTTGGAAATAATTTAAAGGCATTCTTCTAGGCAGTCTGAAAAGAAAATAACAATGCAATTTATAACAAATTTCCTATCTTGTGATCCGAAAATATCTACACTTTTTCCTGTACATATTTCTCTTTTTTTTTTCTCTGAAGAAGATATTTTTATTTCATGAAAAGTATAATTGAAAAATATTGATGGCAAAAAGAAGCTGAGTTGTAAATACCACCAATGTTAAAAAAAACGCCATGTTCTTAGTGCTCGTGTTTAACATGTTCTTTTTTTTAATTTAATTCTCCTTTTTTATACTCAATAGTTTTTGCTAACTGTGCGGCTGTTTTTCTAAGTGTACTAATCTAGTAAGAAGGCAAATTTGAATTACGTCATGTTTTCTAAAATAGACATTTGCCTCCAGAAACTTCTATAATCCTTTTTGTCTCCAACGCATAAAAAATTAACAACAACAAATATATATTTATATACCCAAACACACATCTGTACAGAATATAGAAATACAAATAAATGCAAAGCCTAATCTAAAAATTCATTTTTTTTTTAAATTACTTTTTATTTGGGATGTCATTTTTCTCATTAAAAAATTTACACACAATAAATTAGTATATTTTCTTCTTCTTTTACAATTTTATGTCGCTTTGCTACTGATTTTTAACAAAATTTAAAACAAAATGTAATCAGCATTTATCTTTTTTGTTTTTATTAATCAGCATTCATGTATTTATCTTTTAAAATGGGAATCTTGTCTAATTATATATATGTCTATATGTGTATATGTATGCACGTGCATGTATGAAAAACTTTTTAAAGAAGTCACAGGAAGTAACATGTATGTATTACAATAGATAAATAAGTTTTAATTATGTATCTTGCATGTTTATTAACATTGTTGCATGTTAATTAACATGTTAATAAGCGAGTTAAGATACTTGTATTTAAAACGAAATATATATATGTATATATATATATAAATCTTTTACTTTAATCATTAAAATTTAATGTATGTAAATTAGTATATTTTAATAATTAGGGATTCTTTTTATATTTGATATAAGAATTTTTTTGTTGTTGTTTCTTTGAATTTTTAATATAATACGCTTATTCGGAAAAAAATCTGATATGAGATTTTAGCAGCAAAATTTTTCATTTTGAAACGTTTTGTGTTTAAATTTTTTGAATATAATTTTGAAATCTAAGAAAATGTGTTTCAAACTATGTAAATCAAAATCTACTTTTTTTTTTTTTTGAAGTGTGCAAGTGTTGCTTTTGTGAAAAAGGTTTGGATAATAAAACTATGCACTCATTCCACTGTTTTACTATCAATGTCTTTAGAAATAAAGATAAAAAGCTTAAGCAATCGATCATTCTTGAAACTGTCAAGCTACACCCACCCCTCTTCCTTTTATTTCAACTCGAAAAAGAAGTCGATGCCTTAAGACATTCAGAAGGAAAAAAGTTCCAGTAAAAATATTTAAAAAGTTATTCAAATGAATCTATCGACCCAGACAAGATCAGATTTTGCGAAATCTTCGAAATATATTTTTTTTTCCTTAAATCCCTTTTCCTTCGTAAGCATTCGAAACTTTTTGTCGTTCGCAATATTTAATTTTCCTAAAGCAACGTTTATATATGAATGGTCACTTATTTATACTATCACCATGACTCTTTTTAAATAAATAATTTATTTTACATTTGGTCGATTATGTATTATTTTTATTTTTGCGACTACTTAAAATTCTATGAGATTTCAAACATGACATTAAATATTAAAAAAAAAAAAAAAAAAAAAAATATATATAGGTACTATTAACTATATAAATAAAATAAAATGCATGTTTTAACTGTTATTTGGTGTAAATGCTGTCACACTATAAAGTGATTAATCTGAAGAATAAATATTTTGTGAATTTTTTTAGATTACCACAACAACGATAAATAATAGTAATAATAATAATAATAATAATAAAAGAAAGAAAGAGACAGATGAAAAAAATTTCTGCTTCAAAAATTTATGGTTTATTTATAATATATATATATATATACAGGGTGGCCATAATTATACTGACAGTGCTTACAGTGTTCTGTAGTGTGATCTAATTGCAAGAATGACACAAATGTTTGTAGGAAGATTAAACAAGACGGGGGGACGAAGGATTCCGAAAATTTTTTTTTCTAAAATTTACCGATAGGGGACTATGTGGCGCTCTTTTCCTATGTAAAACTTTTTTCGAAATTTATTATTCAAAATTGATGATTGGGCACTTTTTTAAGCATTGCTTTTGTCTCATTTATTATTTTGAAATTGGAGACACCGTGCTAATTTGTCCGTGAGAAAAGCTTTACTTAGAAAAACAGCTCCACGTACTCCAGTAGCGGTAAGTTTTGAAATTTGTTTTATTATTATTATTATTATTATTTTTTTTTTTTTGGAATCCTTTGTCCCGCATCTTTTTAAATCTTCCTACACAGTTATATATATATATATATATATATATATATATATATATATATATATATATATATATATATATATATATATATATATATATATAACTGAAATAATTTTTGATTCGGTATGCATTTCATACTATAAACTAGTACGAAATTCTTTAGCAGATTTTTTATTGAATGCAATGCAGTCTATTGATTTTCAGAAAAGTTTATTTAAACTGTTGTGTTTTTAAGAAAAATCGAATCTTGTTTGGTTAAAATAACGAGAAATTTTCTTTTCGTGGCAAATTTAATGAAAATGTTATCTATTAAATTAACATTTTATCAGATAAAAAAATAATATCGCTTTATTTTCTTTTGAAATTATCATGGTATTTTCTATCCTGGTTGATTTAAAGAAAAAAAATTGTTGATTTAATATATATTTTATATCATCATACACTGTTAAAAATTTCTGTAAATTTAAAATAAATATTTATCCAGAGTCCCTGTAAATTTACAGTAATTCTTAGTTAAAAGTGAATAATCGTCATTCTCAATCTTTATTCTGTGTTTTTACCTAATTTTATTTTTTAATTTTTTAATAAAAATTAAAAATGATTTTTTCTACTTTAGAAAAAGCATTTCAAATCCGAAATATATTCTCCCCAATAATAAATTAAATTAATATTAGTTATTAAAATGAATGAATAAAATAAGTTTTTTAACATCTCTGTTTATTTGTCTCTGTAATTTTACGTAAGACTTAAGGTAACAGATTAAACAGAGTTTTCTGTTGAAATTTTTAACAGTGTACAATGGAATTACTATTAAAAGGATTAAAAATATCGAATACAAAACTCCAATATTCTTTAACGAACGTCTGTCTTCGATTTTGATTAGAATTTATTTAAATTACTATTGTCATATTAACTATTATGATTCCTTAAAATGAAACAATTTAATATTTTTTAAGGAGGAATTTTATAAAAAAAACTCATTTATTTAATCAACCTTTTAATACATAAATTGTATGTCTAGAGTAACTTTATGAAGTTGTACGCATTTAAAGATAAGGTTAATAAATTAAAAGTAATTAAGTTAGTTCTTCTTTCAATGTATTATTGAAACTACAGAAATGGCTTATCACACTAACTAATGTTTTTAAAGAATAAGTTTGATGAACTAACTAATCTAGTTAATCGGCTCTTTAATGCATGACCTATGCGTCTAGAGGGGTTAGCAAATTACGTGATTTCTCGAAAGATAACTTTGATGAACAAAGTTATCTTCTTTGCCAGTCTTTTCTTGCATAATTTATTCAACAGCAATGACTATGCTTTATAAAATTTCTCGCTTTCTTGTTGTTAGGTTTACGCAGCAATATAATGACGTAGTAAAAGTGTTTAAGGCGAATATTTATGGAGAAATTTATATTTAACTTGTGAGACTAAAAAAGTTTCACACTTTCATGAATATTCTGGAAATGTGGATATTTATAAATTTTTCTTCCGAAAAAAAATTTAGGAGCTGCACTGGTTGGTAGAACGTCGAGATCATAATTAAAGTATTGCGTATTCGATAGAAGCGCCACCGAAAGACCATCGTGTTTATGATTGGTGGTCGTTGATCGTAAAATCTGTAGTGGAAGCAGTGGGCATAATCCCTTCAGCAGAGTATCAAAATTGTCATGGCATGCCTCCGGACCACGCCTAAGAGACAATCCCAGACTGTCGCTAATTGCCTATTGCGTAACTCTAGTGTTACGTAAAACCCACTAAAACCTCAACCTTAAAAAATTTCAAGTTTTCTCAATTTATGAGGTTTTAAAAATATATTTCAATAACGTCAGTTCAGTTTTAGAAATTGATAATATTAATAAGGCATTCTATGTTTAATTGTCAAAAATCATATTGATGACATATGCAAGTGTAATCTAAATGCTTAAAATAATACATTTATTTATGATTTAAATTTAATAAAACCTACACGTAAAGAACGACATGCCTCTTTGACGTCATTAGACGTCATGATGACAATTTTCTTTCATTTAACCTATAAGAATCTTAGTGTAACCCACAAACAGTTGAATTTAGCCAATCATAGCACAGCTTTTCCTGACAAACATTGAATACTCCGGCCTCGTTGTAGTCGTTCATTGATTCGCTAAAATGAAAATTCGGAGATTAAATTCTTTTAATTATTTTCACGCAGTTTTGTACAAGTATGTGCAACATTTTATAAGGTAATACATTTCAAATTTATTTTAATTTTTGGTATTTTAAAAAGTACCTGACACTTTAATCTGATAGACGTTATTTAGGTTGATATATAGAATTGAAATGAAACCATTCACTAATAAAATCTTTTTTATTATTTTTTACTTTAACGGAAATATTATCGATTTGTTTTCCAGAAATCTATTGAAACTTGTATTTAAAAATGAAGGATTAAAAAATTTACGACAATTTCAAAGCTAAAAGAAGTATGCATTAGTTTTTTTAGTGATGTAACTATAGCGACTTTTTTAAATAGCGAGTATTAACGTAGTAAAAAGTATAAAAAATAATTTTTAAGTAATTTTATTTATGATAGTTATTAAATTGTAAATTAAATATAAAAATAGATTTACTTATTGTTTTTTAATTACTACTTGTATTCTATCAGAATTCAAGCCTTTCACTAGAGGCTTGAATTCTGAAAAGCTTACATTTATTTTTCTTTCTTTCTTTTATTATTATTATTATTATTTTTAATATTTAAAATACCTTTCTGCAGTAATAAAGATCCTGGTTTTACAAAGATAAATAATCACAGACAATATATATTTAACTATTTATTCTAATAATGAATGCATACTTTTTATAAAATTAGATGTCGATACATTTTAATATACATTTGAAAATAACTATTAAACACAAACTAAATATGAAACATTAAATTATTTATTACGTTGGCACATTTACTAATAGTTTAAATATGAAATTTGATATAGGTTTTGAATTTTTACATGATTTTGTTTTTTTTTTGAATGATAGCTTTAAATGCACATTTTTTTTCAATATATATTTATATATAATACGATATAATACCAATATATAATACGATATAATACCAATATATATTGTATACATACATGATGCCCCGCAGATTTTACTAAAGGCTTGAAAGTTTAATATTTAACCAAAAGTATAGATCTAAAATGTCTTCAGTAAATATTCACGAAATGAATTACTTTTCACAACCGGGGGCTGATTATTCGAGTAATATTCGGCCAGTTTGTATATTCGTTAAAATGATCGAATAGCCCAAATAGCGGACAAATATATGTTACATATCTAGTTTTCAGTACATTTAACTAAATGACTGCTTATATATATAATTACCCTTAAATATGCGAGGTTATTTGCACTTTGATTTACTGACTTAGAATATACCTGCTCCATTAAATACACAGATAGACACAGTGTATCAGTTTGTGACTATATGAACAATGGTTGATAATGGAAGCAGTAAAATTCATTCTTAGTTGTTTGCTTAACTGATAACCAATACTGTAACTATATTCTATAAGATAAAATTTCTAAAATCAAAATCCAATTTAAAAATTAAATGTCATTTAATAAAATTATTTACTTTGAAAAAGCACTAATTTAATTGTCGCATAAATTTGAATTTATTCACATACAGATACGAATCGGTCAATTTATTATCTCAGACAAGAAGTTTTAAATTTCATAATATTCATACCTAAACGAAAGTACTCTCCAGATCGTTTCAGCTGGTAGCTTCCACTCCCAGTCAAAATTTCAAAGCTTCACAGGACATAAAAAGCGCAATTCAACTTAAAAGCTTTATCCGCTTGGTTTCAGTATCAAAGTAAACCCCATATCTTCCAATGAGCTTATATAAAGTGTACCCCTCTTATAGAAGATTTAGTCAGAACTGCGATTTTCTTTAAAGAAGATGAAGTGTAGGAACATTTTTATATACATTTATTTTTCGAAGGCAAAAATGGTTTGACAATTGAAGGGCTGAATAGATGAACATGTTAAGTGACATTTTTGAGATTTCTGGTTGGAAGAATTTATTATGGTGTCTTAAAAATGTTTAACACTTACTGGTACTTCAAAATATTCCAATAACGCAGTTATCCACACTGGAAATTATTATATATGTGGTTCTTAATTATTCCATTACCTCTTTACTGTTGAATTTCTGAAATTTACTAAATTGTAATATGTCCATCCAGTAAACCCTTTAATACACTCAAGGTCACCAACATTTAAGTTCAGGTGAAGGATTTCCAGTGTAATACTTTTGGGGACACTAATATTTTTGAAAAGTACTAATGCTATCCATCTCATAACCAGATATGGATTATTGTTATTATTTATTTATTTATTATTATTATTTTTTTTTAATTTTGATTAAACTTTGTTATTTATGTGACTGTAGTTAAAATATTGGAACATTTTACTACATAAGAAAAGTTTAAAAATCATATTGAATTAAGAATAGAGTTTATTTTAATGCCCATCCCTAAAAGTAGAATAACTTTATTTTCTAAATAACATTATTTTAATGAAACTGGCAAATCAATTATACAAAATATACCCGTTATATCATTATATTGTTCCATAAACGTTTGTGTAGTAAACATTTACTAGAATTAGATTTAAAAATTCTATTAGAGTTTTATATTATTATTTTGAACAAATTTTGTATTTCTTTTGCGTATCATTCGACCAGCTGAAAACATCCATTGAGCGAGAATGTGGATTTTTTTAAAAAAATTTCCTATCCTTTTGCGAAAATCAGTGAAAGTTTTTAATAAAATATTCATAAAAATGTGTCTAATCATAAAAACATTATGTGTTAATTTTCGTGATTGCCGTTATCCTTTAATATGTTATAAAAAACTAAGTTATTTTTAATGATATCTTCCGATAAAGAATTTCATATTAAATTTTTAATACTGAAAATTTATAATTTGTTATTATCATGAAGATAGGTAGTTCTAATATTTCTATAACTTGAAAAGAATCTCAATTAAATGGGAAATTTTCGTATTATTTTTTAAACTTTTTTTTAATCAGAAAATTAAGCCTTTTTTTTCTTCTTTTGGAAGATAAAAAATAATCCAAATTTAATTATTTTTTGTCTTGTAGCCATGTTATTAGAATTATTAGTTATTCTTCGATGCTTTCATTTATTAAATTTTTAATATTAAAAAAAATATTAATTCAAACTTTAAACTTCAATGCCTTTTGCTTATAGAACATGCTGCTTGATTAAATGCGGACTCTCGTTTACGAAAAATAATAGACCGATGTAAAATTTGATAGTTAAATTATCGAATAAGGCTGGGTTAATAAAAAGAGAAATCAATCTAGAATTAATATTTTCCAATAATTATGGAACTGTATCTGTAAAATATTTATGTAATGTTTCTGTTTGAAAATTCAAAATTTTATGTTAGAAAAATATATATTAAAACACAGAGCTCTTTATACGTAAAAATTAGATCTAAGAATGCGACTTTTCTCGTAAATTTATTGAAATATTGAACTTTGCGGTATAAACGGAAAGAAAAATGTATTTTATCGCGGAATAAATTACGAAGGGAATATATTTTGTTCATTTAAAAATGTATTTAAAAATTAAAAGGTATTGAAATGAAATGAATATTTATTATAACCAAACATTTTTCACGTATGATTAAATATTAAAAATGAAAAAAAAAAAAAAAAAAAAAAAAAAAAAGAACACAGACATATTATTAAAAACCTAAAACATTTAAAAGAATTAAAAACTAGACATTTCAGATTCTGAAAAGACCCCTCATCTTAACTAAAACAAGATTAAGATGCAAATTTTATAAAGTTTTCTTCTTGAAAAATGTTCTTGATTCTAATTGTAATAATTATCATAGCAGAATTTTTTTGGCAGGTTGGCTCACGAAAACATATTTTACCTTCAATGACGTATTTTACTTTCTTGTTTAATATACGGTCCTATAGTGTTGTAAATATTTTTTCTTTTATAAATATTTCAGATTATTATTGTTCTTATATACTGACAGATGGTTAGTACAAGATCTGAAACGTCAAATCTTTACTTTTCTAAAATATTTTATGCTTTAATAATTTGTCTCTATTTTGACGTTATTAATAAAAGTATTTACAATATTTTAAAGATTTTTTTTTAAATGTTTTTTTTTTTTAAGACTAAAATATTTGTATTTCAAAATTTGTGATTGGTATTAAATGACATTGTAAGTCTTTATTCTTGACTAAAATGAAAACATTGTCCTCGGCCTCCTAATACATTTTCTTAGAAAAATTTATATATAGCTAACATATATAACTAACATATATAACTAACATATATAAATAACTACCATAATATATTTATTGAAATTTTATTTTTCCGACTGAGTGAAAATAATGCCTGGACCGGGAGTCGAACTCCGGAACTTTGACTTACAAGGTCAAGGCTCTACCAATTGAGCTATCCAGGCCGACACCCCGGTCAGCATTACTCACTCAGATAACCTTTAGGCAGAAACGTCTCTGGTCTATCATGTAGATAGCTCAACAGAAACAAGCCGCAGGAAATGGAAAACACCATTAGATAATGGGAGAAAGAAATACAATTTATTGAGCTATCCAGGCCGACACCCCGGTCAGCATTACTCACTCAGACAACCTTTAGGGAGAAACGTCTCTGGTCTATCATGTAGATAGTTCAACAGAAACAAGCCGCAGGAAATGCAAAACACCATTAGATAATGGGAGAAAGAAATACAATTTTAAAAAAGAAGAAAGAAATACAAAGAGAAAGAAATACAAATCCGGAGTTCGACTCCCGGTCCAGGCATTATTTTCACTCAGTCGGAAAAATAAAATTTCAATAAATGTGATTTTCTTCCACAGTTGATTGTGTGATTTTAATAAAAAAAAATTGTACCATAATATAAATAACAGCCGTTTTTCAAGAATGAAGAAATTTACCATGGTTACCACGGTTACTGCTAAAAATGAAGATTGACGAATAATCAGTTTTCGGAAAATCGAATTTTCTGTTATATTTTGGGCATACAAAATCTATTCCTAATTTTTTTTCAATTCATAAAATCTTAATAGTGTATTATTATGCATTTTAAATAACTGAGGAATTTCTTCATTCTTAGTGCATCAGACTGATTTACATTTTATTATTATTAAATTCAATTACATGTTTATAAACTGATATTTTTTATTATGAAATATTTTACACTATAGTAAAGCAACGCATTCACATTATAAAATCGTCGCTCGCAATTAAACTAAAATGCTGTGCAGATTATTACCTATCTAAACGTTTTGGCATCTCTACAATATTAAAGACCTACTCTATAAGAATATATGAAAAAGAAAAAAAAAAACTATCCTATAAAATATTTCAGAATTTCGACATAAGTAGACTACATGCTATTGGGTATGAATATTTAAGTATGCTGCCCTATAAATTCGTAAGTGTTTAAATAATAAATAACTTTGTCACATAAAATTTTCTACTTTAGGATTTTTTAAAAATATTACAACGTGTTTCTCTCTAGGTGAGTAGGTATAAAAACCAAAAAAGCGTTTCAAATAGTAGCTTCATAAATGTAAAATGTGAATTTTTGAAATATTTTTGTGTTTTCGTAAGCTCAAATGGTATCTATTTTTACGTGAAAAAGAATCGTAAGATATCGAGAAGATTTGAAACATGCTTTTATTTATTTATAAGCTGTAGAATAAAAAAAAAAAAAAATCAAATTATTTTTTAAATTTTAAAAACATCGTTATATATAATTTTAGCTACAACTTTGTCTTGACTATAAAGTAGTAGATATTTTATTTGATATCTAGAGCATAAATTATCTAAACTATTTGCTCTCTTTGTACAAAATTATCTATAGTAATAACTAGTGATACCGAGGAAGTACCTATGTAGATTTGCGCTCGATGTTTGGGGAGCGAGCTTATTGAGGCAGTGTTTTATTTATATGATTTGAGGCATAGTTTAGGAGAAAAGAAAATGTCAAAAACTATATAATAAATAAATAAAAATCATGAAAACTTTTGCTTTTTAGTGGAATGTAGATCTTTTTTTCAGACATTTACTAAGTTTTAAAAGAGAAAAAAAAATATTTTGTTGCATAGACAGACATGTTGAAGGTGATTTTTAATCTTGATTTGCGGATGATTTGTCCTAAATACGTCAGGTAAATTAAAATGACTTTGTGCTAAATATTATACAAGTATATAACCTTAAAAAACACATAATATAATTTGAATTGAATACAATTTGTAAAACTTTTCTGAAGTTATTGGTTAAGGAAATTTTTTGAAAGTTGGTCTTCTGAGAATAAAATACGTTGAGAAATTTACAGAATATTAAATGTACCGCTGTCTATAAAGAAAAAAAAATATGGTTTCTTACTTCAGATGTTGCATTAAAATACGCAAAACAAAACTGGAGTTAACTTTTCTTGGAAAGATATAATTGTGGCTATGTAATTGACCGAAAATAAATTCAAAAACTGGCGTACAGTCAATAGAAAGAAATTAAAACTTCTTCACACACCATAAATTTTAAATCAGCACAACCGGTTTCGAAAGGACGTTGCCTTTCTTCATCAGGTGCAAACACGTGCAACTGCCTTGGAGGCAAAAGCAAGACTGGAATAAAATATGTCTTGCTTTTGCCTCCAAGGAAGTTGCACGTGTTTGCACCTGATGAAGAAAGGCTACGCCCTTTTGAAACCGGTTGTGCTGATTTAAAATTTATGGTGTGTGAAGAAGTTTTAGTTTCTTTCTATGTAATTGACCTTCTCAATAAAAATTAAATGATGAACTAATGAGAGTTTGTTAAGCAATTAAACAGAAAAATACAAATAAATTATTTCGGTAATCAAAAAGTATGTGATACAAATTAGTAATTTATTACCAATTTGGTAAACACATAATCAGAACTTCTTGCATGCAAAAAAAATTCGTTAAACTTAACTTTTCCGTTTATTACAGCTAAAATATTTATTTATCTATACCACAAGTTATGTTTAGTATTTTTGTCTTCAATATTTGTTTATTGCGAATAAATTGTGATAGCATAAAAATTAATAATAAATCATATTTGATGAAATCTGATTGAATTGTAGATATTCAGGTATTACCCAGTAATTCTGTTTTGTTTTATTATGTATTGCATTTTTTTCATAAGCTGAAAATTTGTCAACATTTAATTAAATTTTATTTTATTTTTACATATATATATTACTTGGTTTCATACTGAAATGTTTGAAAAGGTTTTCAATATTTATACATTTACAGAGTTTCGTTAAGGTTAAATTCATGGTTTGCCTGCTTCTATCTTATAATTTTTAAGTAATTATCTTGTAATATAAATTATGACAGTTACATAATTATTGTCACAGAAAATTAAAATTTTTGCTTCGCTACGAATAATTTGTCATGTAATTTTGATCAACGTAACAATAAATAAATAAATAAATAAAAAAATTTCTTACTTTGTTTTCAGAAATTAAATTCGGCATTTAATGATAAAATAATCAAAGCTTTCCAGAAGTATTGCATTTGAACTGTTTCTAGAAATTCAATGCGACTTTGTAAATTTAGTCTTTTCACAACCTTTGATTGACCGTATTTTTCCCCTGTTCTTCCGTTCTCTGACGTAAGACGCTTAAAAAAACACAGCTGACAGTTATTTCGAAGAAATAAGCATTTTAAATAGTTTTAATTTTAAAACTCTTTCGATTTTAAGTATAATTGACCTATTTTACGTAGAGAGGCAGACGTTAGAAGTAGCATTAAAAAAATTTGGGTGATGAAAGGAAAATAAAGCCAGTTAAGAAATTATTTCTACGGATCGTGTTCATTTTGAGCATGAAAAACAAACAATATGCACTGAACTATTTCTATTAAGTTAGAAATGTGTTCATTTTCTATGTTATAAGTTTATTATTTTATGTACTATGAACACTATTAAGTATATGTATGTTCTCACACATGCACCTTTCGTATAATTTCATGTTCGTCGACTTTTCTTTATATGTGAAAAATAAAGTAAATAAAATAACTGCAAAAGAATACCTAAAAAACGAGATATTTTGAAGGCAGCAAGGAAAAATGAAAAGAAAAAAGAAATAAAGAAAAAAAAATAAGGAAAGAAAATTTTTATTTATTTAACCCTTTGCCGCCCTTAACGCTTTAAAGCGCTCTAAACAGTGTTGCCAAATTTAAGGAATTTTTTTTTATTCAACTACCATCAATAATTTTGGGGAGTGATGTTTGATATACATATTGGACGAAAAACCTTCGAAGTGATTAGGTAACCGTTATAGTTAAATTTTAATGGGGGATTTTAAAGGAAAAAGTCCCTAGATTCGGCGACACTGACCAATGGAGTGAAATTAAATAGGACCGTCAAAGGGTTAATTCTCTTTTCTTCTGTAATCCTATTTTTTAGATTTCTCTGTAATCCGTTTTTTTTTTTTTGGGGGGGGGGGGGATTCCCCTGTAATCCTATTTTTCGGACTTTTATTACCTCTTTTGATGAGAATATCTCGTTCAAAAATAAAGTTTTTCGAATTTTGATTTTTGAATTCCACTCTTTGGACATGTCACCTTTCACCTCTGGAGAAAATATTTTAAAATAAATTTAATTATCAGAAAATTTTGGAGTGGAAGGCTGATTTTTTATACCAACTATGTGAAAAATACCAGGTCGGGAATCGAGACAATATATACTTATTTTTAAGAACCTTTTTTTTTTACAGTGTGGAGTTTAAAAAACGAAAATCCAAAAAATTCTTTTCTTTGAAAGAAATATCCATATAAAACAAGCAACAAAAATCCCATTGTATTACACAGGAAGGAAGAAATAGGAAATCTAACCACTGTCCTCTTTTAAGGAGTTTAAAAAAAATACAATTGTTATTTTTAGGAATAAAAAAAGCCTTTCTCTCCCCACCTCTTTAAAAAGCATTTTTAAATTTTTGGCAGCCTTCGAAATTAAAATAATATTCAAAACTGCATAACGATTTCAAGGAATTCATTTAATTCTTTTCCAGTTATTATATATTCAGCTATACATTGTATACCTACTCAACAATCTTTTAAACATTACTGTTATTGTTATGATTCTCCAAATATTCACGCTCAATAGCACTTCTATTACACATTTTCCTTTTCTCTAGACAATGCTGTTTATTATTTTTCTTAGGCATTTTACGAAATATTTCTCCAATTATGTTGTTTTCGCCTGGTTTTGCAAAAGAACTAGATAAATACCCAATTATTTATTTATTTATTATTTTTTGTTAACATCAGTACGTAAAGTTTCGATTCTGATGTAGCATTTTCTATCCTTTTTAAAAGGCAAGTGATACATAAAAGTAGTGAGCATAGAAATTAGATAATGTGAGAAGGTATCGATTTAGTAAAGAAGGGAGTATCCAGAGGGTAATCAATAAATAAGTTAGATATTTCAACAATTTATCCTCGCCAACTAATTAATACTTGCAGATAGCTGTTGGAAGTAATAAAGGTTTCGACATTAGGGTTATTTTACTTTAATTTTAAAGATTAGGAGTAAATATATATTTCAGCTTTTTATATTGAAAAACTAATAAGAAATTGAAAAAGTGTTTAAAATACGTAACTATATTTTATTTTAAATAAATCGATAAAAGAACCAGTTCTTAGTACAAAGTACGTACATAACGTTTGGATTTCACTAGTTAATTTCACTTTAATGCTCACTTAATCTAGAATTAATATAAGCTTCGAATTTCAGCTTACAATTCTACGATAATTATAGATTACTCTCTTGATTTATTATTAACACTGCCACTCAGAAACATTTAGGAAACAAAGCTTTCTGTCTTTTAACTAAAAGCTAATATATTTAAGACGCCACTAAATATTTTTTTTTATATTTTGTAAATATTTAAAATCGTCATGTTGCTTTCAGATACAATAGATATTACACATAAATTCGATTTTCCCTTCAACAGAATTTGAAATGCAGTTTATTGCAAAAAGTGGAGCACAGCCGTGTCCCATATTGGTTAATCATAATAAAATTTAATATGCATAGGTTTACTCAATTATAATTTCATATTTAAATTTTTTCTGAATTCCTACGATAGATGCCCCTGCCCCTCAGTGTCCGAGAGGGTCAGCTCTCTCAGTTTAATGACCGGATGTGCCGAGTCGCCTTCGTACCAGGTCGCCTTCCTCGGCCAAGCCATTCGCAGTTTCCGTGGATTTTTCAAAACTAGCGTAAAACAGGCTAGGACCCTCTATGAAGATCCTTCCCCCATGGAGACTATTTCACTCAGGACTACGTCCCTTGAGCATACAATCGACTTCAATTCCTACACCATCATCACTAACACAACCTACCGTAAATGGCAAAATATGGCTAGCACAAAAGTTTTAAATGTCATTGCGGTGTTGAAATCACATATATATTTTAAACGGAAAGTTTTATTTCTATTTTTTAATGGAACCTAACTCTTTTCCTTTTTTAACTACAAAATTTTATTCTTTAATCTTTCAGCCATTAACATTTTTATTGCTTTCATATGAAAACACCTTTTATTTTTGGTTTATAACAGAATTTTTTGTAAAGACAGGGGTTATAGAAAAATAACCCTGATCATTTCAATTCCTTGCGCTATGTAAATAAATGCAGCAACAATATCATAATTTAGAAGATTAAATATATTCATTAAATTAAAAAAAATGTAGAAAAATATAAAATCTTTTGCGATTGACATTTACAAATAGAAATTTAACTCATGCGGAAATCGTTAAAATACGATTAAAGTTTTCGTAGAAAAGCAAAGAGGGCTTAAAGGAAGCAAAGGATGGAGGCAGAAAAGGACTTTATGAGATTGACAGACAAATCAGAAATGAACTATAGACTCGTGGGATAAATTTAAATTTTATAAAATTTTTAAGCAATGCATAACAGCCATGAGTGCCATTTTCTCGTTTCTTATTGCAATTACACATAGCGCAATACTAGTGCGACGTTAAACAAAACCAACTAAGACTTTCTAGTTACACAGGGAGATAGTAATCTAGTCTATAGAAAGTAATCCTTACAGCAAGCAAACCCCAGAAATGCAAACTTACTCCGTGAGAAACTATTTTAATAAAGAATAAGTTATATAAAGAGTGGATTGAAAGAAAATTTCTTTACGCTTTTCTGAAAGATCACATTAAATGTTAACAGATTTATTAGATGAGAGACGCTTCTAGTAATTAGGTTTAATAGATTAGAAGGTTAAAATGTAAATTAAATTTATGTGCCACTTTAAATGTTTGAAAAAAAAAAAAAAAAAAAAAACTAAATAAACTAATAACATCAATTGCGAAATTTACAGAATATGTAAGTTAACAGAAAAGGCTAAAATGTAAATTAAATTCATCTGTCACTTAAAATGTTTGAAAAAAAAGTTAAGTAAGCTAAAATGCTAAACAGCAATAACTAAAATCTACACTCCGATATTTACAGAACTGTCGATGTATTGCTGCCCATAAATTAAATATATATATATATATATATATATGATGTCAAAATTTTAGATTATTGCATTAAAATACGGAAAATAAAACTAGATTATTTTTTTTTTTTCATAAGACATCTTTTTTGTGGAAAGAGATAGAAGATAGTAAAAGCCGAAAAATTAGTTGTGAATGCAAATAATCATATTTTGCGGTCA
Organism: Salticus scenicus; assembly: GCA_963930645.1. Taxonomy (NCBI): domain Eukaryota; kingdom Metazoa; phylum Arthropoda; class Arachnida; order Araneae; family Salticidae; genus Salticus; species Salticus scenicus. The sequence continues at coordinate 132,368,234 of OZ005657.1, read as the reverse complement.
AAAAATAAAAGCAAGTAAATAAAGCTATATTAATATTTAAGGTATGGAATCTTATATTTAAGAAAGAATGATTTTTGGATCATTGCTACGGTTTAGCAGCGTCATCTGACGAAAGATACACACCAAACTTGTATCAGAATATTTTTCACTAACAAGCTTTCCTTGCACCGCTATTCACAAAAATAAATAAATAAATAATAATCTATATATTTTAAATCACTTTATAAATTAAATCTTGCTGCATGTCCTCGATGCCTACGGCAGCGTCTTCCCCGCCTCCGTTAAATCGGTTCCAGGCCCCCTCTGCTTGTATTTCTGACTTTACCAACATTTTAATTTAGGTGCTAACTGCACGGCTAGTGGCGTTGCTTTTATTCGAGAATTATGCTTTTCGGACAAACATTTTTCGGATAGATTATCATCTGCACTGTATGGCAACAAGTGGCAGCGCCAGACAATCTTACTAGTTGAAAAAAAAAAAAGTAATTAATTAAAAAAAAAGAACTAATCAAAACCTCGAAAATCAGGCATCGTGGTGCATCAAGATAGGTCAAAACGGACATCTATGCAAAATTTGATATATCTGCGATCAGCCGTTTGTCTAAAAAGCGACGAACACACTTATAAGTTTAACTTTGTTATTTGTCCCTTTCTCGGCATCCTTTCGGTTTAGGATACTCTGAAAACAAAGAAAGATTATATTTTATAAATTTTCATCTTTTCTATTAATTATCTTCAAAAGGTAATTGGAGGATCGAATCCATGACATTTGCTTTATTAACCTGGCGCTCAAACCAACTGAGCTAATGGGCCACAGAAAGTTTTATTATTTTTACGTTTCTATCTCTAGTGATGATTATTTCAGAAATTTATATATTTAACTAAACAAATAAAAAAAGCAATCAAAATTTCGAAAATCGGACTACGAGGTGCATCAAGAGAGGGCAATATGGACCTACATGCAAAATTCTGTAGTTTTGCGATCAGCCATTTGCCTACAAAGCGACGGGCACACGCACACGCACACACACACACACACACACACACACACACACACACACACACACACACACACACATCTTTTATTATTAATATATACAGAGATAACAAACGCTTCGTATACCAATTGTGATCTAATTCTTTGCTTATACATATTGAGATACAGAGTGCGATATATGACAGCTAACTGTGATAAGAACAATATAGAAATTTTGACTATTCCGAAGTTTGACCAGAACAAATTTTTGTCAAGGTTCAAGTATATAATATACGTATAAAATACGTATTAGTTATTCTGTTTTTCATTTTCTGTTTTATTTTATTAGTTTCAGTGTTCACAATATTTATGTAATACAGAAACACTCGTGGAGATATCGGCTTAAAATGTAGTCAAATCGGATCAGGAAATCCTTGAACGAGATTCTCTATCAAAAACCGGAAGTAACACGGATCGTATTCTTTATTCTTCTGAAAATAAAAGGGAATATTGCAGTGATTTATTTCGGAACAACGTAAACAATATTCGAACATTATTGAATGTGAACATCGTTCATTCATTTAGTTCTAGATCAATGAAATAATAATTTCACACTAAAAGTACAACCTTTTTATAAATGCAATACATGCATGAAGATTAATAAATTTTATGATACAATATAAATTGGCTGTTAAAAAATAAATAAATAAAAATATGCGATATGAAATATAAAAAGATTACGTGATATGAAATGGGAGAAAAAAATCATATTTCAATTTTAAAACTCACTTATGTTTGTATTACACATGTATACTCATGTGTAATACAAACAATACACATGTTTGTAATACATATATATTACAAACATCCTGATCCAAATATATATATATATATATGAACTATGTAAAGTTATTTTTGTCATACATATGATGCAAAATGCAAAAATAAATAACCAGTTTATTATTTGAAAAAATTTAATAGATCGAATTCTTTTTTTTTTTTTTTTTTTTTAAGAAAATAAATCTAAATAATTCTTTTTTTATTAAGCATTAGGAATGAGATAAACCTAAAAGTACTCCTGAGAATAGAAGACCTGCAAAAGGCTTACGTGTCAAGTCTCAAGATGAATGTTACCAATTTTCTATGATAAAAAAACATTCGTATGTGTAAAGGAGCCAATAATGAGAAACAATAGGATAAGTGAAAGCAGAATCCAATAAGAATAGATGTGATTCATGAAATTTAAAGTTCGGACCAATTACGTTGTCCTATGGTTCATAAAACCTTATGATACTTTTGTAGATAATTTAACTAAGGGTGAATAAATTGTGCAACAGATAAATGGAAGCAGACATTTTGCATTTACTTGGATTCCTTCCAAAAGGGATTTTTAAAAATATTGCGTGTCGTTAAATGTGAATTTGTTTTTCATGGGACAAAGGAAATACGTTTTTGCAAAATGACAACAGAAAATAGAAAGGGAGAAAATCCTGTTTTTAAACATGAAGTTAAGAATTTTAATTTTAAATAAGTCTGGGAATGTTTAGTATAAATAAAATTTAAGCAATATATATATATATTTAAATTTTTGGAGATTTTTTATTTTATAGGTGTATTATATGTTTTTTATAATAATATTTTGACTATATGAAATAGATAGAAATCTTTAATGATGGTACTATATTTTTCAATCTTGCATTTAGGAATCCACACGGCTATACAATTATTCAATATTACGTCTACACTAACAATAAACAAATTACATAATACTACTCATTACACGTTTAAAAATACATATTTATGTATTTGTACAAATATGTATTCATATATATATAAACATTTTAAGGGCTTACATTTTTACGATTATTCCCTAATGTTTAGGTCGCAAAATTTAAAAATTAATAAAATCTGTGAGAAATTTCCATTTTTTTTTATTATTTTTTTTTTTTTTTTTTATTTTTTTTAAAGAATTTATTTTCAGTTTCTTATAGAAAATCAGAAATTATTAAATTTAAGGATTATAAACATGTAATAGCGTAAAGGAAAAGTTAAATTATAACCAAATATTTTAGAAAATAATAAATTAGTTTAATTATATCTTTTAAATATTTTTATTTTGACTTATCGATTCGAGATGAGCTTGTATTGTATATAAAAATAATACTAAATGAATAGTATAAAATTAAATTAGCTCAGCAGAAAACTTAACGGTAAGAAAAATATAATACCGAGCTGTTCTAAATTGACATAACGATTTTGATTAAGTGGTAGCAAAATTAAAAGAATTTGTAATCATTTTAGATTATCATGAAGTAAAGACGATAATGCTAAGTATTAGGCTGTATGAGTACATTTATCTTATATTCTTAACTGCAGCAATCCAACTAGCTCCAAGATTTAGTGATGATCAATAACTACATTTAGGAAGAAATACATTTTATGGAACAAATTTATCTAATAATTTAGAAGATTTTGTTTTCAATACCATATATGTATAAAGTAAATAAATAAATATAATCACTAGGATTTATAAATAGACGGTCTTATGATATGGAAGAGTTTAGAAATTAAACATACAAACAAACAAACAACAACAACAACAACAAAAAAAAAAACAAAGTAAAGTAACAGATCTCCATTAATTATAGTCTGCCAATTAACACCAACTCTTTTTCTAATTTTTTTTTTAGGTCAATGTATTAGTCGTTTTATATTTGTGGAATTCAAATATAAGGTGTTTGTAATTTAAATATTTACCTGTTTTTTCGCGATGCGTCCAGCCCTTTTAAATGAATTAAATATGAGAGAGAAACTACATCCAGCAATATACCGAAAATGGTCGATTATTTTAAGATATATATATACATATATACAGTGATGGAAAAAAAAATAAGACCACATATGAAATTGCAAAAATTTTAATTTTACTAAAAATAAGAAACATCGGATAGTATACACATAATAAAAAATAATAAATTTTCACATAGTTTTATAAAAGAATGGTTTTAACTATATATTACATGCAAATGATTTTTTTTCACAATATAAAAGGGTGGAAAAAACTTTAAGACCACAAAGTTAAACATTAATTAAAAGTATTGCATTCTTATTTTTAGTACTTCGTATGCTTTTCTTTCGCATGAATTACTTCTAAAAGACGATTTTGGAAGGATTTTGCTAGATTTTTCATGATAGAATCGATATTTTATCCCATGCTTTTGAAACAGCAGATTTGAGCCCAGAAACAGAATAATATTGTTTACCATTTTCATATACCGTGCATGCAACGATACCTCACATGTTTTCTATGGGGTTCAAGTCTGGACTTTTCGCCAGATATTCCATAAAACTTACAAAATTTTCAGTTAGCCAAGAAATAGTTGAAGCAGGTTTGTGCACAGATGCATTATCATGCAACAAAATCAAATTTGATCCATAAGCTAACCTTTTAATGGAACAAAATTGTTAGCCAGTATATCTTGATAGTCAAAAGAGTTCATATTACCTTTAGTGAATACAATATTAGTCTTACCTCGAGCACAGAAACTTGCCCACATCATGATAGATCCCCCTCCTTGCTTTCGCTTTGAGAAATACGTAGGATCCTGTTTTAAACCATACTAATAGCTTCGTAAACCATCAGGTTCATCTAAGTTAAATTTATTTTTATCTGTAAACACCATTTTTTGCTAAAAGTTGGATTTTAAAACGTTAGATGCTACGAATTTCAAACTTGCTTCAATATGCCGTTTTTCAAGCTTAGCTTTGCTTTTCAATTTTGAATGTTTGGTGTTTTCCGCGCGATTCAGGACATTTCTAACAGTTCTAGCTGTTACGTGAAATTTAGAGCCGATTTTATTGCTGAAGAACATGCATTGTCTTTGACAGCCATTCCTATAACACTTCTTTTCATTCTGGTTCATAGTTTGAATGTCTCCTTCCTTTATTTTGTGTACCATATCTGCATGGATCTGTGAGAAATTGATGAACTACAGTTTTAGACCTCTCGATTTTGCTAGCGATTTGCCTTTCACTCATTTTACTTTCTCGAAATGCCAAAAATGTTTCTTTTTAAATTTCACTCACTAAACGTCCTCTACCCATAACCTAAGTTGCTTCAACACTCAGCTAAATGATTAAAAATCGTTTCTTTTCATTCTAACAACTATCCTGCACAAAACCATGCAAATGTGACGTCATCTCATTATGCAAGCAATCACTTTTAAAACTAGTTTTAAAGTTTTTTCCATTTGCTTACATTACACATTTTTACTATATATCGAAAATAAACATATTTTAAATTCTAAATTCATATTTTTTTATTTCTTACATTTTATATATTAAATGTAAAGATAACTTACAAACAGATTTTCAGTTTTGAATGCAAACAAAAAAATTCGATGGTGGTCTTAAAGTTTTTTCACCACTGTGTATATATATAATTCTCTTGCGCAATAAAAGATAAAATAAAATTGAGAAATAACAAATAAATTATATGCGCGAGAAATATGAGAGAATGAAACCTATATCGCAAGCTCTGTTTGTAAATGTTTCGGAACAGACGTCATGCTATAAGTAATCCGACCACTAGAACCAACTAATTTTGCTTCTCTAGCGACGTTTTAAGAATGCGCCCTTTATGCTAAATTCCTTCACTACAAGAAACATAAATAAAACGAAACACATGAAGTCACAAACAAATTCAATATACCCTATAAATTATGAATCTTTAAGTCAAAAATCAAGAACTTCTGTTTTTCAAATTATTCCAAAAAATGCGACTTTTACAATGTTGTGATGATATTTTTTTGTTTGAATTTTTGTGTCGAATAAAAGAAAAGGCACAGAAATAAATCACTTCGTTGTAATTTTACATGTTTCCTCCTAAAAAATATAAATGTGAGAAAAATTGTGTAATAACAAAAACTACGGTTCATTTTTCAAACGCACAATATTTTCTTTCGGACAAAGCAGAGCCACGATAAATGAGCAGAAAAACATAAAAAGCGTTCTTTCAACACGAGACAGTACTACAAAATTAAATAACATGTTGACGTAAACGCCAAGGTGATTGATTATAAGATCGCAATTCTTATATGCTATGGTAATATTTCTTGTTACTAAATGTTAAGCATATATTACCGTATTTAATTTGAAACTCTTGGCGATTTGACAATGCCAAGCGGTCGTTATAATTTTCATGTAAACAGAACAATATTCAGATAAAACACATCCAACGAACTATATAATTCTATGAATCAAAAACTGGTGAAAATCATTCAATTTCGATAACGAACAATGAATGCTCTTAAAATTCGTGACGAGAAAGAACCGATTTTGTATTCAAGAGCCGTGTGGTGCATTTATTTCATCAAGACATTTCGTGGGAAACATTTGTTCCATCAGACACAACGGGAATGAAACTTAAATTGAATAAGATAAATCACTTTTAATGCGCTTAGGGTGTTACTTTTTAAACTTAAATTTAATAAGGAATATTAAAATAAAAATATTTGCTTTTCACACTATGATATCTAATTTTTAACATCACGTATTTCTGTGTTATTTCAGACTTTAAAAATTATAAGGGATATTATATGATTTTAATAATCAGGGGTGGGGAAATACAGTAATTTACTCGACAGTGATATTTTCATTTGACAAATAGTTATTTTCATTTGGCAATTTAAGTTTTAGGCATTCAAAAATTTATCAAAATCTTCATATATGTTTTTTTTCTCTTTATTAGATTCACTGATTCTCCCATATTCGAAAGGAAAAAGTTAACGCAGCACTCAGTTCGTGTCTTTCAAAGATGATTCGGGCAGATTAATTTAACAGCTTAAATGTTAGTCTTAATAAATACTACAATTTATTTTGTCTCTGGATTACTGTAATATTTTCTTGATAAATGTGAATTTTATTTATTTCAGCAATTCCTATTACTTACAATAATAGTAAACCTGGTGGAACATTTCTGGGTCGCAGATAAATTTTCGTTTTCATCAGATTGGTATAGAAGGTTTTGCTACTCATCTTATCATGTACATGTAACTGGTTTTCTATTGTTAGTTACTAATTTTATATCGCTGGTTGGTAATAAAATGTTCCTGGTTTGTAAAATTTTCAGTGAATTTCCCATCCCTGGTAATAATATAGCTATTTTTAATAACACACACAGAAATATTTTGGTTTTCGGCAGATTGGTATAGAAGATTTTGCTATTTGCAAATCATGTACATGTAACTGGTTTTCTATTGTTTGTTACCAATTGTATATCGCTGGCTGGTAATAAAATGTTCCTGGTTTGTAAAATTTTCAACGTATTCCACATCCTTTGTAATAATATGTGATATTTTTAATAACACACATGCGTCTTTATTAAATAATACTTCTTGAATTTTAAAATATGTAAAATGAAAATATTATTTATATTCTCGTATTTGTAATACGAAATCTTATTCATACACACGTTTAAGTACACACAGTTATTCATATTTAAAAATGCAATAAATCTGTGTGTGATAATAGAATTACACTTAAAAATAAATAAACTGAGAAATTTTAAAATATATCTTTTAAACAACTACGCACATTAACATTGTTAAATGTACTAATATATTTATAAAGGGATGGATGGATTTTTGGAGGGGGAAAGAGATAATCTTACCGAATCAGTAGGTAGCGAATGTGGCAAAAATTGCAGAATTCGCAGGCAAACAGGTTGGTTTATTTACAGAGAATATGTAGATTTGTCTAGACAAAGACCAAAATAGAATAATACATATGTAGCGTGAAAGTTTCTCCGATTTTAATTTGAAATATTACAAAACTCAGTTTCTAAAACACTCATTTTAACAAGAGGAAATGCATAAATTCAAAAATGTAAAATAATGAAGGAAAAAAAAACACCCTAAAGGATTAGTATATTTTTCAAGAAAGTATAATAATATCAAAAAGTGTCAAATTATTAAAAAAGAAAGAAAAAGAAAGTCCTATTGATAGTTGTTTCTAAAACCATCAAAAAAAAAAAAAAAAAAAAAAAAAAAAAAAATAGTGCAACACGATAAAAAAGCTGAAATTTATGTCCGAAATTCTATGTATTTATTTCCTTATTTTTAGTTGAATTTTACAATTTATGTACGAAGAATAAAACGTGTTTGATATTTCCGTCAAACTATACACGACAATAATAGAATATTAATATTTTTGTAATTCATAGCTATATGATAATTATTTGCTAAAAAATAACAATCTTATCAAAGTTATAAAATATCGATTACTATGAAAACTAAGCAATTTTATCCAAAATAGAAAAGATTATAGAATATATAAGCAATAAAACATTTTTACAGTGATTACTGAGGAAAAATTGAAAAATATAGCAGTTTTTATTTTTAAAATTGTGTGTACATTCTGCTTAAAGCTAATTTTTCATTATTAATAAATCAGAAGCTTCCTCGAATTTTTATTGAAGATAAACAAGTGGTTTTGTATAATATATCAAGAAATGTATCAAAACACAACTTATTTATGAAACGGCAATGAAAATAAATAAATAATCAAAACCGATGTCCCTAATTAAGAATTTTTTAAATAAAACGTGCTCTGTCTGAAAAAGTCTTATCTCACCAATACTTCTCATAGAAATACTTCGCTTCTGTAGCTGATTTCCCAGCTATAATTACTGAAAAATAAAGTAAATGGGATAAAAAAAAAAAAAAAAAAAAGGTATAATGTAAGGATTTTAACTTCTACAAATACTGCACCGTTATTAAATACATATAAATATGCCCAAATGGATATCTGAAAGTCAAATACATATTTAATTCTGAGTATTGTTTGCAGACGATCGTAATTTACGACCTCTCTATATTTATAAAAGAAGTTGATAATAGGAATATTTCCCAATTTTATAATTTTTTTCAAAAAAGTTTCTTGCAAATTAAGTTAGCCATTTAATTTTTTTTTTTCAGACATATTGTAAATCAAATAGTAACAGATTAAAAAAGTATTATTTCCAATCCAAAGAAATATTATTTAAAGGTATGAGACATAATTCCATAACTAAAGAGATCAATCATATGACACAGATTTCCTCCATGCACAGTGGGTGATCAACTTATTAGTTTTTTTTTTTTTTTTTTTACTTTGACTTTTTTTCTATTTTCTAAGAAAATACTGAGCGAAATGGCCTTGCATTTCAGATAGGCAAAGAACTTTCTTAGACTCATATCTTCCAGCAAGGTTTTACTTACAAATGTAATTAGGAAGCCAACCACAAATTGAAGAAAAAAAAAATGGATTACCCTGAATCATAAAAAGCTACAAATGCTTTGTAGCGTTAACAAATGGTTTTCCTTTATTATTTACAATATTTGTATCTCTTTTTGTAGGAATACAAGTAATATTAGGACATATATATATATATATATATATATATATATATATATATATTTCTATTTATTAAATATTGTTGGAAGTTTTTTACTTACTACAAGAGTGTATTAAAAAAAAAAATACACTACTTGCATAAAAATTAACCAAATATTAGAGAAGCATTATTCAGAAACATGCAATTCGTACATTTAATTTTCGACATCCTAATTAATATTCCGTAGTTTTGTTTGTCCCGCCCTTTTTTTCACACCAGTAAATTTTTAGAGTTATATTCTCCAAAAGCAATTACGATACAAGAAGAACAAAAATACTTCAAAAAGATACTGGTATGAAAAAAAAAGGCGGGGCTAACAGTACTACGGAATATTAATTAGGATGTTGGCAAGTTTGTTGTAGTAAATAATTTTTTACTGCCCATGCGTGAACTGCACTCTTTTATTACATAGGTTGAAAGCTCAATATATAAAGCAACTTATGTCAAAAGTTTATTTGAATGAAAAAAAAAAAAAAAATTAGAAAGTTATCGTCAAAAGAAATAATTTGACTTTAGATATTCCAGAGTTACAATTTCATGTAGGTATTCATACATGTCATGTATGTAGTTTACAGACCCAATTATTTCTGTTTAATTGGGAAAATCATTTTTATGAAAAATCCTTTATGAACTCACGAATCTTAGTAAAATATCAAACGATTTCTGAGTAGGTCAAACACTTAGAAAAAATGCCCCTAAGATTTATAAAATTCATAATTCTGATAATTGTTTTTTCTCTTTTATTCAAAATAAATAAATTAAATTAAAAAGAAATTACGAACCAAATGTTGAACTTTTCAGAAAAATTAAGATTGAAGGTTGAACATTGCCCATTATAGGACATTACTGGAAAATTAGTAAAAATTTGGATCGTCACCGATGCTCGGTATTTTCAGGCTATATTGGGTAGCATTGAGCCAATACTGTTGTGCTACTGGGGCATTTTATATATATATACATAAAACTTACGAGTTATTGGAAAAACATAAATTTCAACTCATTCTTTTAACGACAACTTTCTTATATTTGGTTGATTCAAATGAACTTTTCACATAAATTTCCGAATGTATTAAGCTTTCAACATATGTAATAAAAAAAGTGCTATATTTCGGGCATATACAACGTAAAAATATTTACTATAAATATTCATAGTTCATTAAAAATTAAATGTATAAATTTTATGTTTCAGAATAATGTTTTTCTAAAGTTTGATTATTCTTTCTGTTTGTTTTGTAAAATTTTATTAACGTTCATTCTTGTTCTTAGAAAAAATATAATAATAATAATTTTAGAAAACATTTTTATATATGTCTAAATATTCCATGGTTTACTAAAAAAAAAAAAAAAAAAAAAAAAAAAAAATAAGGAAGTTACATAAAACTTCCCGTATATTCTTCCGTATATATAGAGTTGCTCGCTTATATGGAATTAATAATTAGTTTAGAGCATTATACAAAGGAATTCTGATACGTTATGCGTTTTATGGGGGGATTACTGGATGTGTTTTTTAGTACTATTATATTCATATTGGGTAATGAATACAAAAAGTCAACAGAGGCTATGGGAGCGATAGCCCCTAATGCTGAAATATGCCTCCTTATTAAACTTGCTAACTGTTTATATATTCTGTATTTTCTTTATCTATACCTATACCTATGTATCTATACCTATATCTATCGATATATAAATACAGAATGCGGAATAAATAAAATTAACTGCTCATTACTCAGTAAAACAAATGGGGCGTTGAGGTTCCTGATCTGTAGATCCAATGGCTAAAATTATTTGTTCTCATATTATCGGAGACATGGAATTATAATTCGCTATTTGAAAAAAGTGTTTTTTATTAAAGAGGTTTTATTATTTCAGGATTTTAAACCAACCCTTATTTTCGCCTTTATCCTGTGTAGAACATAATTATGCATCAAAAGGAAATAGTTAGATGAATTATTAATCAATTTCCCTTTAGGAATAAAGATCCAACCTTTCTTTTGTTCCCACCATGTTTTAACAATTTTCCCCTCTGAAACGCTAGTTGAAAATATTATCTAAGGAAGTTGAATAAATGAATGTACAAGAAATAACGTTATCTTAAGTAAATGTGTTGCATGAAAAGATTTTTTTTTCTTTTTTTTTTTTTTTCTTTCTTTTTCTTTTTTTTTTTTTTTTTTTTTTTTTTTTTATAGTACTAAATAGAATAATGAGAAAGAAATTATTAAATAATGTAAGCTTACGCTTTTTTTTATTACGTAAATTAGCTTTTTTGTAAAATTCTTTTTGTCATGTTTTCATTTTATTAAAAGAATTGAGATTATCAAACAAGTAAATTCAAAAAATTACGTTAAGTTAAAAAAAAATATAAAAAAAAAAGCTGAGATTTAGATTTTAATTAAATAACTTTTATTATAAGTTTTGATAAAAAGGATTTTTTTAATCCCACACATATAAAATAACGTTACTTTTTTTTATTTATTAAATTGCTATATCAATATAAACATGCATTTTTTTTTCAGCATATATCCACACTGCAATGAATACACATTATTTTATTTAATACCCCAACAATAAATTATAAATATGTATAAGCATCTCTCTGCAAATTCAGGAAAAAGCGAAAAAAATATTTATCATTGAAGAAGTTTATTATTATTATTATTTATTTTTATTTTTTTAAAAATTTGTTAAAATATACTTTATTTTTAAAAATTGCAATAAATATTTTAAATTATATCCATATGTGAATTTAACCGTGTTAAAATTTGAAAACAATTCGTAAGTTTCATTAAATGATATACTCTGCTAAAATGTATTTAACAGGAAGCAGCCCCCGCTCATCACCCTTAGAGTGATGTTGAACGCTTCTAAGGGGACTACTCGCAGTTTATTCAAAAAAAAAAAAAAAAAAAAAAAAAAAACGTAAGTTTGGGGTAAGATACCGCGTTGTTAAAGATGGTGTGTCACGTGCTTCTCTTATATGTAGGCGTTGTAGGGGGACGCCGGCCACTTATAGGAGAGATACATCGCTAACGAAAAGTTAGTTACTTATTTTTTGTGAATGTTTAAAAAATTCTTAGATTAGTTTGGAACAATAATTCCTTTCTCTTCGTCTGGTGAGTATTAAAAAAATTGACTTGTCCCATTTATAGTTAGTTATGTAAACCGTAGTTTAAACAAGGGAAAAAAAAATAATTCGCATAATTTTTAGAAGTACAGTATCTTGTCTCCCCGCTAAACCTGTAGAGGGAACCGGTTCACCCTTTTGTAAATTGATAAGTGGACTTACGTCTTGTTCACCGTTTTGGGGTAAAATGACGATAATGTTTTTTTTTTTTTTGGGGGGGGGGCAGAGGGGGCAGGGGGGGGGTAACACGCAGGCAGTTTTACATTGAGAGATGATGCCTGATTGTCTTCTTTGTTGTTTTAACTTTTAACTTTACATCTGGACACTAATTTTACCAAAATATTAAATATCTATATACATATATTAGATACACATAATAGGCGAGACGCATTAAACCTGGACGATAGATGTAATGCCCCAGCCCTACCCACCCGCTCCTCGATGTGTTTTTCTAGTCAATTTAGTCCTTTTATTACTTCCGGTGTGAGCCTTTTTTTTTAAAACACACTTGACATTGTGAGTATTTTTGGTTTTCGTCCCATGCTATTTCTATGGGTTTTTAGCTTCCCCCCCCCTCGTTTTCTACATTCTAAAGTGCGGTGGATATCAAATTATTTGAAGTACAATACCGTGTACACCCTACATTCGATTAAAATAAAAACAGCAGAGATTTACATGAGTGCAAGAGTTAAAATTTTGAAATTCCACTCCTACCCCTTTTTTTTCCAACAGGTATACAAAGTATAATTTTTATAGATTGCGGTCTAGGTCTAAAACTGCTGAAAGTTCGCTTTTTGTACAATTTCATAAAAAATTCTTAATATGTTTTTGTTGAGTGTAATATTGTATATATATGTATGTGTGTGTGTGTGTATGAGACGCTTTGTTTTAGTTTTGTTTATGTCAGTCATGTATTTAAAACTAAATACTTAACGTTTCATAAAATTGTGTTTTTTACATTAAAATCCCATAATCTATCTTACCCTTAAATAGACGGCCATCTTATCCCAAGATTCAGGTAAGATGCCGAAACGAAAACGTTAAGGAAAATGTTTATAATATTTTTGAAGTCAAATACAATTTTAATATGTTTTAAGAAATATAAATTTTCACAAGAGATCAATAAATAAAAAAAATGTAACTGTACCGGGATTTTACAGAAATATTAAACCAAAACTACAGTGTCTTCCCATAATTAAACTCTATGCTATTTTTAAAGACTTTATCCATTAGTATTAAAAGATTATTGGCCTACTTATATATAGACTTTTTAAAATGAAGAGACTTTTCATGATATGTAAAACAAATTCCTATTTAGTTTTCGATTAATAAATTCAATCGTAAATCATTTTTATTATTATAGAAACTCTTAAACAAGTTTTTAAAATGCTTAAACTCTTAGATGAAACGAAAGATTTATCTTATTCACTCAAAACTTCTTGATCAAACTTTTTAATTTTTCTATAAGTACTGTCTGTCGACATGTGCTAGACGAACTCCCTGGTGTCGCAGAAATCAATTTGCCATATTTAACTTTAATAATTTCGGGATTTTTCAGTAATACGATAGAATTACGTTTCGTTAATGGAGACATTACTGGGGCGTACTAGAATTTCGTTAAAACGAGTATTTTCTATGATGTTATTTTGTTTTACCAATCATCGGTGTCTTGAGGAACAAACAGTAATTTTGAGTGGAAAAAGTAATTTTATATGTATGCTACGTTGATAATTACTATTTACAAATAGTAATTTTTGATTAAGAGTGCCAATTTACTACGTATTGTCTATAATCTTTATACCACGAATTTTCAATAGCATTCTTTCATGATATTTATCTGCATTTAAAAAAAGACGAAGATTACACTTTGTAAATAGTGGTATGAAAACTATTTATCAAATCGTAGTAGCTTTGTATAGTTATATTTGACTTAATTAATTTAGTGAAATTTACCAATATGAATTAATATTTTTTGATTAATGATAATTTATTAACAATTTGTAATGATTTAGTATCTATATCTCTGACATATTTAATCATTGAAATTTGTCAGTATTATTTATTATTTATGAAAACTGATTCTCAAAAATATGCTTTTTGCAGAGCAATACTAACGTAACAAATTGATTTTAATTTAAGTTTTCTAATTGAAACTCGTAACGTCAAAATTTATTTCTTAATATTTCTCACTGTGCTGATATTTTAAATTTTCTGAAGACTAACTTAATTTAAAATTTTACTTGAGAAAAAAGCGTATAAAAAAGAGGAATAATGAGCAAGATTGCCCAAGAATAAAGACATCCAAAGGAAGAAAAAAGAAAACATGGTCATAATAATATTTTTCTGGTAGTCATAATAATATTTTTCTCTTTTTTTGCTGTAGAAATTTTATGTCCAAGATTTTTGAAAAAAAAAAATAAGGATATATATACATGTTGTTGCTTTTAATAAAGATTTTTGGAAGACTCAAACGATTTTGTTAGACATTAAAGCAATATGCTAAAAAAATATGACGTATATGTTTCGCTTTAATATTTCATAAATTCTAAATATATTTTGATATTTAATAACTTTTTATATTCCATAAAATATTTTAATTATAGAAAAGTATTTATTATGCTTCATTTGACATTTATTTCATGTCTTAAATAAGTAGAAAACTTGATTGTAGCATTTAATACAACTTATTTATTTAAAAAAAAAATAGTTTATATGAAATTATACAGAGAAAAGTTACGAATTTAAAAGAAATAAAATATATTTGCATTTTATTCAAATAATAGTACTAAAATAATAATTGTGTAATCAGTCTGTTCACTAATTTAAAAGCCAAAGCCAAAGCCAAAGCAAAAAAAAAAAAAAAAAAAAAAAAAAAAGCTTCACATTGCACTACTTTAAAGATTTATAAAACTGGAGGCTAATATCGCTATTGATTTTTCAAACAAAGCCGCTTTGAACTAATAGCGCATCACACAGTTATATGAGCTTGAATATCAAGCGAGCAATTGCGAAGTTACATAAATAGAATGAGTCTTTATCGATATAATTTAAAGCATCATTTTTCAGCTTAGATTTGGGACGATTACTTTAATATTACTTTAATTTTAAGTGTCACTAACATTATTTTATAAACACTAATAAAAAACAGCATTGTCTCTGTTTTTATTCCCCCACACAATACCTATCTCCGATGCATCACCCTTTTTTAATAAAACTCACTTTTAATTAAAGCCTCTAAGGAATTACGGTAGTTACAGCTTTTATTTATTTATTTGTATTTGTGGATACACCCTGTGCGAAATCCAATCGTATAAACTTGAATTTCTAACGTAGTCATGTTATAATTTATAAAAGATATGTTGATCTTTTTATTTAAATTTCGTTATTATTTGTTGAATTTCTTACTGCTGACAGTTTATTTGGGCCGTAATAAAAAAATGTTTATTTATTTCATATTTTTAGCTTTGCATGTAATATACTACAAAATGTAGAGTTTTGTTCCATCTTTTATTTATTTATTTATTTATTTTATTTATTTTGTTTTTGGTTTATAAAATTAGTAGATTTTCCACAATTTTCTTTTCAGTTTGTCATGCAAAATAAATATTGATTTATACATATATAAATGATTCTGTGAGTTTACATGCAATTAAATTAAGAATTTAGAATTTTAAAAGTAATCAAAAAAGTTAATTATATTTAACGAATGATTCAAATTATTCAAACTATTTAGATTGGAGCCTTTTTTTTTCCCCATTCAAGTGTAAATTTTCGAGGTAAGGGGAAAATATCCAGCTTTATTAACAATCTGAAAAAAAAAAAAAAAAAAAAAAAAAAACATTAAATTTGGATTTTTCTTTTTTTTTTTTTTTTTTTAATATCAATAAAATCCTAAAATATTGATGCGCATTGTTCGTTTTAAGATTAAAATAGCATTAAAAATATTTTATCCTATTTAATTTTTCAGTTTTTATAACGAACTTAAATGTATATATATATAAGATTTTTTTTTGTAAACTTTGCATTTTTTATTTATCCAAGAGGAAAAAAACTCGTTTATATTTTACAGAGATGTGTGAATTAGATAGCAATAACATTTACATTTTTTGAACAAATAACAATCATACGAATACATGTATTTAATATTGTAAATTTTCTAGATAAAGTTAATATTTTGTTATGTAGCAGCAGCACCACCATTTTTAAAATACAAAAATCTTGATCTTTAAGTAAGACATTCTTTTAGAGTAAGACATTCTGTGTCTCTGGCAGAATAAGTTTTCAATATCTTAATAATTTTTATAAGTATTGCTTATTTCGATCACTTTTTTTTTTCGGCATTTTAACGAATAACTTTTACATGAGTTTCTAAACAAACAAACAATATATAGTCTTACCCGAAATTTATTTTATCATATTTGTTGGTAATGGTCCGCATTGCACTTCCACCTGTTTAAGTGCACAGCATTCTAGAAACAAGAAACCCTTCTGATACTCTGAATTATTTACTTGAGTTCTGAAAAATAATCCACACTATATAAGGTATAGAAGGAGTAGGAAGGTTTCTAAAAATAAGCCTTTAATCTGATTTGCGCTTCTTCCGAGAAAAATAGGTGAAATCTATGCTGGTTCTAGTTTGCATTTTTAACTTGGTTAATTAGAGGTTTAACTAAAAATAGTCTATATTACTGGAATAAAGATTAACATCTTGTTCTCCATTGTGTGTTTTTGAGGATTCTTTTCCAAGTCCCATTTTGAAAGGACAGATAAAAAATAGAATAAATAAATATTTCCCTGTAAATAATCAGTTGAGTGTAGTTAAAAACAAACAAAATTTTGAAATGTATTTTTTATTTTATTTTCACATTTCCTGTTCCTAGTTCAAAAAAAAAAAATTCGTTGTTACATACATAGTAGGATTTCAAGCCTCAACTAAAAAATGGTGTACTTGGCTGAAAAAAAATGTGTTTTTTAAGATATAATAAAAAATTAAATAACATGTTATTTAATTAGTATGAGATAAAATTATGGTGTAAGGCCTACAATACAGGTTTTCCATATCACTTCTGCTGAAAGAAAAAATAGTCTTTGTATTCTGTAAGTAGACCATTTATTTCAGTGAAAGTGCGCTTGTATTTAATTTAGCGGAATACGTACAACAAAAGTTATGCGTTACTAAAAAAATCTGAAAAGTTTTTTTTTTTAAAGGATTACCAATAAAAGTTCATTAAAAAGCTAAAATGTAGTCTTGTAACGTTTAATCGTTGTTCGTATAATATTTAAACGTTGCGAAGTAACCACATGAAATAAAATGATGTATAATATTTAAACGTTTCAGTAACTAAAAAATTTGAAAAGTTTCTTCTTTAAAAGATTATGAATAAAAGTTCACTAAAAACTAAAATGCTGTCTTGTAACATTTAATCGTTATTCGTATAATGCGTAAACGTTGCGAAGCAACTACTTGAAATAAAACGATATATAATATTTAAACGTTATGCAGCAACCACTTGAAGTGAAAGAACTACTAAATAATAATATTTTTTAAAAATGCTTCTATATTTTTATGCTATCAGTTTTTCCACTCGAAACACAGTGTTTAACATGAGCTCTCAATATCTTTTGATAACGTTACTTGTGCATTTTCACCGACATTTCGGTACAGTTTTTGCTTCTTCTTCTCTTTTTCTTTTATCTTTTGTAAATATTGTTACTGACATTGGCATATTTTATCTTATATGTGACAGTTCGTGTAAGCTTCAACTAAATATCTTCCATTTTATTTAAATTTAAATTTTTTTTTTAATTTTTTAATTTATTTTATTTTGAATTAGTCTTTTGTAGGATAGTTTTTTCCTGGCATTTCATAAATTTCTATGATGATATTTTTTAACTCAATCGTTATTAAAATCTTAAACGAGTTTGGTATTTATTAATATATTTTTTAAACAAATATTTTTAAAAAACGTTTTCATACGTTTGTGTTCTATGCATATGAATTGACTTTATTTGCGTACACATAACAAGATTTACACTATTTTGATTAAATTTTAAGAAAAGGCTACCTTGATACTAATTTAATCAAAATTTGATCGAAGTTCTATTTTGGTTATACGAAATGTTTCATATGGTGTTACTCTTTTTTTTTTTTTTTTTTTTTTTTAACGCAAATATTTGTGTGACATTTCCTTTCTTAAATGTAGGATAATAATAAATATTACACTAATATTTAAATCAATTTTTTAAATAAATTATAATGTAGAATTCACTATAGCAAATTGTTTAAAATAATTTCAACAGCTGTTGAAAAATTAAGTGTAAATTATTTAAAATAGCAAAATTACTAAAGTTATTTTAACTACTAAAAAAAAAAAAAAGTTAATTAAGTATATGAATTAGCAAGAAAAAAATATTAAATAATGCTTACATGAAATATATTAAAAGTACGTTTATAAAATATTGAATCTTTTTAATACAGCCACAAAAAATAAATAAAAAATTTATTAAATAAATTAAAAAAAAAAAAAAAAAAAAAAAAAAAATTAAAAAGATGTTCGTAAAATTTAAGCGCAAATATTTCCAAGTACTACAATTTGGATTCAGTAAAATTAAAGAGTACATAATTATGTTTGTTTAGGTGTACAGTTGCGAATCTATCATAGAAATTAAATCTTTATAAAATGTCAGTGCTTTAGTTTCATATTTTATTAATATTCTTTTTTTAATAACTTAAAAGGTTACTATCATTATATTTTTTTAACAAATGGCGTTTCTTAAAAATTCATATTAGCTTGATAACCCTTTTGTTTGTAAAAGTGTTTCTAATATATTCATTGCATGGCTTTTAACCCTTTTTAATCAACTGCTGCACGGCATGAAGGATTACCTGTTTATCCGCTTCTATATATAAGCACGTTCGGACGTTACAACCTAAATCGTTAGTGAATTAATTTATTTTATGATAAACGAGAAGTCAATAGAATTGCATGATTTATCCAAGTAACGTCATGATAGATGTAATATGATGTATCACATTATCAAATGGTAAAAAAACATGTCAGAGGAAAGAACATGTTCCCGATTCAAAATAAACACTGGGAAAAAAAAAAAGTAATGCATAATAACTGTTGTTTGAATTCTAAATCACCAGTTAGTGTTGTTTATTAAAGTACGTGTTACTGACATTGCATTATTTATTTAGTTATTTATTTAGTAGAAAAATCCTGAGTGTATTTTAAGAGATTGTGACAAGTATTATATGGCATATTATATCGAACACAAGCATTTTTGTATGGCGGTTATAATCCATTTATACATTCAGAAATTGCGTACTTTTGCCAGAAAAGAATATAAAATTTTGCACATAACTTTAATATGATTAATATATTGTCACTATAGTATTAACAGATATTTCTGATGTCGGGGGGATTGAAAAATAATGTTTGTAGTATTTTTTAAGCACTAAACGATGGTGATAATGATTTTTTTTTTTTTTTATATATATATAAATAACATTGTTTTTATTCTCAGTACAATGTGAAAAAATTAGCCTTAAATTTTGTACTTTTTGGACGCTGGTGGTGTTCATTTCCATAAATTCTCGGGATATCATTTTATACAAAAAATAGGCATTTTAAAATATTTTTGCAATATCTCCTTTAAAAATATTATTAACAAAAAGCTTATGTCAGCTTGGCGTGAAACCTTTATTTACAACAAAATGTTTTCCAAGTAGAAAATTTTGTTTTATTACATGTTATCATCACTGAAAATTAATCCCCATCTCTTTTGAAACACCCTGTATAATAGAGTAATATGTTGATGAATTTGTTTTTGGAGAATACTTTCAGTGAATTTCAGTAAGATGTGCGTGGTCGTTTTGTTTTAATTTCTTATCGGCAAAATTGCTGATTATTTATGAGAAGAAATTACATTGTGCTATGAGCGTAAAATTTAAAAAGATATTTCTTTCTTTATTTTTTACAATTAAGTATGTTGTCAGTAGCTAGTATGAGATGTTGAAAATCTAAGTACTTTTAAAGTACTTAAAGTCAGATAAACATCTTGTTTTTAAAATTTACCTTGTGACAGTTTTCAGTTGCCTTAACATTAAGTGAACACCAGTAATTACCGCAGTATGCAATAAAAATAAATAAATAAATAAATAAAATAGCTCAGTGAACTCATATAATGGTGCAGGCTATATTATATAAAACATAGAATTATGTATATATATTTTTTAAAAAGTAACAAGTTATGCAACTTTGTGTACACATTTCATTTTCATTTAACATGCTTTTTTTTTAATAACGTGAATGAAGTTGAGTAATGATTAAAAATGATAATGACCTATTTGGTGATTACTTAGTGAAAAGTTGTCTAAAGTTCATAAATTGAAAAAAAAATCTGTACAGATCTGAAGGTATTTAATTAAGAATATCCAAACTATTTTCAACTAAAGGATGAGGTTTATTTTCGGAGGGCGTTTCTTTTATCGATTTGTTTTGACAATGACAAAGGTTATGAAAATAAACTGGAATTATGTGATATAAATTTTATTTAAGAAGTTTTCTACTCATACTTACTCTACACTTACTTCAATAACTAATGCTAATTTAATATAATTTTTAATGAAAAAATAAAAAAAGGTTTTTTTGTTTTAACTTTTTTTATAATTTAAGTCGGGATTTACTATAAACCATTCAGTAAACAAGTAGTTATGTAACAATATTCAGTTATATAACTGAATATGGTCCTAATGTTTTGTAGTGAGAGGTTAAATAAGTTTTCTATAAAAAATTTTTCATAATTCTGCAAAAAAATTTAAACTCCAATTCCAAATTTCTTAATTAATCAGGTTGCAGTAAAAATTAATTCATAAAAGATCATGTTTTTTAAGAGAGAGAGAAAACCTACTTATACATAAAATAAAATAAAAATGCCCGAATTTTAAGATTTTGACAATAAAATAGGTCAAAATTTTAAGTACTTAAACAGTTATTTGTATTATCGTACGTTCATGTAATACATCTTGGATTTTGTTTGAAAATGTATGAAAGTAGTGTTTATATAAACATAAAAAATAAAATAATAATAAAAAAATAAAATGCATAAAACTTTTAATACATAGAAAAAAACTGTTTTTTTTTTTTTTTTTTTTTTTTTTTTCTTTTTTTAAATCCTTGCTTTAATCTAAACTTATATCTTAATTTTACTTTATATATTTAATTAATGACCTTTGAACCGTATATTACAAGACACTTTTTATTCATAAGTTGACTTTTTTTTTTCTATCCGTAAAGAATTCTTCATAGAATAATGAAATTTTATGCTAATTTGGGTACACGAAAAAAGAAAGTGAATGAAATTTATGTTAGGGCGTGTAGTCATTAAATGCAATTACAGTGTGTATGTCACTGATTTTAAGCATATCTCAGAAAAGATTTGCAATGTCACGTGTTTTTATTCGAATTATTTCCGCTGTCAAAGCACTTACTTCCGTTGCAATATCCGTTGCTTATGAAGATTCTGATATTCAGTCAAAACTACTTGCCTTTATAAAGAACAAAAGGAATTGGATTTTATAAATAGGAATTCACTCTTTATTTTAAGTACATTCACCCAATTAAAATATATATATATATATATATACTGAAGTATAAATATGAAAAGTTAATTAACATTCACTACTTTAAATTCTGCTTATTTCTAGTTTTTGAACTTAAATTTGAAATTAAGTTTTATAATAACGTAGTACACGGTAGGAATTAACTTGTTGAATTTTTTTTAAAGTTTTGAGTGAGTTTTAAAAGTTAATAATAAAAACGTTGCGGTACATAATTTTTGATTGAAAAGTGTTATGAGGCAGTTAATTTTATGGGTAAGATTTTCAAAATAGAATATACTAAAAATATTTTACAAATATTTTCATAATTTCACTTTGTAAAATTAAAGTCTTCATTGCTTTCGAGATATCCTGCAGAAATGGTTATTATTAGTATTAGAAGTATTGCTATTTTTGAAATTTCATTCTGAAAGAAGAATTTGTGAGAACTATATTTGTACATTGTAAATTCAATGAAACAATGTATTGTTACAACTTATAACATATATTTACAAGTCTAAAAACTTAAGACGTTTGCGATTTTTTCTGTTCGAATATAGTTTTACACTATTTTAAAAATACGTTGACGACGCGCACATATCGTCGCTGCTATCAATACCCTCTTAACAAGTAAGAATATTGGCCCAGTCCCAGTGTCGGAAATTTTCCAAGAACTTTCATTACCTTAACTTTATAAAAGCGTTTTTCTCTTTTAATCTATGTTTAGTACTTAGGAAATTCATGTATTTTCACGGACTTAGGAAATAAACGTATTTTTTTCTGCATATCTATTAAAAATTATATATTATCGATTTTTTCTATGTATGTCAGTAATATATTTTAGATATTGCGTATCAACTAATTTATTTTATAACTTGTAGCAAAACACCATATTATTTTTCATAACCGAGCAAATTTAAGCAAATAAGTCAATCAAATTATGAAACTGCTGATATGATTTTTAGTAAATAGTTTTGTTATATAGA
Source organism: Salticus scenicus (assembly GCA_963930645.1). Taxonomy (NCBI): domain Eukaryota; kingdom Metazoa; phylum Arthropoda; class Arachnida; order Araneae; family Salticidae; genus Salticus; species Salticus scenicus. Next base: position 132,345,113 of record OZ005657.1, on the reverse strand, counting down.
CTTAGAAGTGAACGCGTATTATTATTATTATTATTTTGCTTTTCCGTCCTATATCTGTTTTCACTCATATTTAATGCTGTTTTAGTTATTGCTTACAAATTAGTAATGTAATAGAAATACTTTTAAGTTGAAACTGTTTTTTATAGAGAGAACGTAAAGATGCTGCTGCTATGCAAAACTGAAAGAAAATCTTGTATCCTTTTCTTTCAATGAGGAAATGGGTGGTCAATATCAATGTAATTTGTGTGGGTCACCTATCTAATGTTGCTCCGAATAATTTAATCTGAGGTTCTAATTTTCCGAAATGTACTGAAACATTAATTTTCAATGTCCACTTCATTCATTATCAAAAACGCGAATGATGTGTGGAATGTAATGGTCCTTTAGATTATAGGAATGAGCTTCTTATAGTAACGAACTCGATTTCGCTAACGAGGAATCCATTTTTACAATAAAATTATATTGCAAAGGTGAGACATTTAATCGTTATCGTAACTGCTGAAAGTTCGAAGGCAGTTAAACTGATCAAAAACATTTTGTATACAAAAACTCCTACACTGTTAAAATAAAATCTGAAGTTTCAGTATAACAAAAAAATCGGACAATTTAGTAAGCAACCTATATTTTTAGATATTTGGTATCCTAAGTTTCATCATTTGAGCGCCAAATACTTAAAAAATAGCACCATTTTAGTAGCGCTATGTTAGAAGCAAGTTCTGCTAAAATGGTATAATTTAGTTCACTAAATTTCTAAGATAAATTTTCACGACTTTTTGGTAAAAGATTGGTGCACAATTTTAACAGTTTCTTTAGAAATGAGTTAATAAACAAATGGTTTCAGCTGATAGTAGATATGAATATTTTCAATATTTAGAAATGATACCTGGATATGCAAATATATCTGTCTTTGTAACAAATAAGAACTGTGTTATAAATAATAGTTCGCGGTTCTTTTAATGTATTTTCAACAGCAAAATATATGCTATGATAGAAAAATTTCTCAATTAGCATACAATGACTTCTGGGAAATAAGAATATAATTTCAATAAAGGAAAATAGCTGTCAAAATCCATAATTTGAAATGAAATACACACATGTATATATATATATATATATATATATATATATTTCTTGTAAAGAGAAAATACTTTATCCTAGGATTACTTTATTGTAAAGCTTTGTATACATGTCGAGCGTTTTCTGTAAAACCAGATTTTTTAAAAGTCGTTCTATTTATCATGATATTATTTGAACAGAAGACATGGGAATTTCATTTAAAACAGATTCAGTATTAGCTTGATGTTTTCAACAAATCTGCTCACGCGTTCTTAACAGAAGGAAATTTCAAATACTTCCTGAAAGAGAAAGATAAAAGAGTTGAATTTCACTTTGTTGAAATGTCTGTTAGCTGTCAAATGTAATGAGAATTAAACAACAGACTTATAAACTTTCAAAAGTAAACGATCAGTTTTTGAAGAGAGAACGGATTTAAAAGTCAAGGATTAGGCATTGAATTTAATCTTTCTTTTTGACATCGTCGAGCATTTTGATTAATTAATCGTCTTAATATTTTAAAGAATAAAGTATTATTATTACTATTGACTTATATTGACTTATATTATTATTACTATTGAAGGATTTTGCGTTCTCTCCACTAATGTGTGTTCTACGAAAGACCTATCAACAAGTTTTATTTTCCAGATATTAAGTTTTACGACATTGTCTATCTACTGCTCAAGGAAGGAGACCAGTTGCAGGGTTTTCTAAAGATTAGATCATCGATATTTTGAACGCTCACGAAGAAAAATCTTATAAAATTTCAGTTATAATTGCATAAATGTAAAACGTTTGTGCTTATTATACGTAATTCATTCGCAAAATTAATGATTAAGGTTTTTATATACCAATATCATTTGATATAAAATTCAAATAAATGCATGCTTTACGAAGCCGTTAAATTTTATCAGCTGTATAAGACTAAGGGTAAGAAAAGGAACGACATACAGAAAGTAAAAATTTCGATCTTTTAAAAATTTCACCCAAATTATTAAATTTACAAATATTATTTTCAAATACGCTACGTTATATTCCAATATCTATAATAAATAATAAATACACTGAAAATCGATATTTAAACACTTAAATGTGATCTTTACGAGATTTAAACAAGTTTAATATATATATATATGTGTATGTATAAAAACTTTGAAAAAAATGCTACATTGAAATATATATATGTGTACATAAGAGAATGTTTCGATATGTGTTTTATATGTCTTTTTTTGTAGCCCACGCGCGCACAGTTTCAAGTGTACTTTGTAATATTTTCTAAGTCTCGTTTTTTAGCACGACAGGGCTATTTATTTGAGACAGCGATTTTGCGTTGTCACCATTTTTGCGTTCCACATCCAATATGCCAGGCAATATCCAATTTTACCATTTAATTTCTTAAATTATCCTAAACTGTTTAGAAATTTTATTGATAAACTCATTAACTGTGAAAATTCATTTTAAGTTGTTTGACGTATAAGGTTCTAACTTATGTTGTTTTTTAATTTAGAACAGAATTTCAGTTCTCTCAAAATAAAAGTTAAATTATAAGGGGTTTTACTCACATTTTAATTTTGATTCAATCAATGCCCAGTGGTAATACAGAGTGTTTTCGCGGATTGTAAATAAATATTGATAAAACCCCCTAACACCTTTCCTTTTTTTCGAGGAGAACTTAAATTCTGTTCATTCTATCTTTCGTAATGTTTTGAATTTACATGATATTTGTTTGGGATTTTAATATGAGTTGCTCAATATCTTTGGCTATTAAATTATGCAAATAAAATTTTTATGAAGCTTGCGCATGCGTAGTTAAAAATTATTTAGTAAAAGTGCTTGTATTTCGTAAGGTATTTAACATTTTTGCATTATGATTACTGTATGCTGTGTCTAATTTAGAATGCCATATTTCCTGAAAATGGCTTTGCACTAGGTCTAATACACTAAGTGTTATAATTAAAAAAGTGGAAATTCTTTTTTCAATCTCTTAATGAAACCATTATATCTCCATGAATATATGCGGTAGCCTCATAAAATTTTATGCAGATAATGAAAATAATCTGCTTAATCACATGCTAAAGCAAAAAACGCATTTAAAGCATTACTTTTTACAGGGTGGTCCAAAACATTTTGATTTTTGTTTACTTTTTTACTGGTCCCCTTTTCCTTTTCAGGACACATATTTTGCTGAAAATATGAGGTATAATACGTTCTTTATACTATCAAAGATTCAAGATGATTCCTAAAGAACTTTTTTAGATATTTCACAAAATGTTTAAATTCGAAAGTGTCCGAATATTTATTGGTAGATAGTGTTTTAAATTTATTTCCTGTTATTTTTAAAGTTTCTACAGTATAAAAACACAAAAGTACTCATAGCTTTCCAATTCATTTGAAGATTTAATTTGACATTAAAAATAGTTAAATTTGATTAAAAAAAATTTAAAATTTCCTTGTGAGTTTAAAAATGTATTTAGCTGAACTGTTATATAGATACTTTATATATATATATATACATATGATACATAATTTCATCTTGTACAATTTGTACTATGTTTGAAAAAGTTTAGGTTATAGATAGATAGATATTTATATATATATTTATATAATATATATATACATACATTATAAATAATCTTTCTTCTCATATTTCATCAAAATAATACACAGAAATATATATATATATATTGGCAGAGTAAATTAAATAATAATAAAAAAAAAAAGAAATTATTTATCTAAAACCGCAGAAAATATAATTTTAAATTTTTGATTATTTCAATAATTTTAAAAAGGAAATCTTAAAATTGCTATATTAAAAATGTTAAACATTTAAAGTATAACTTAAAAAAAAAAAAAAAAAAAAAAAAAAAAAAAACTCTTAGAGCATGTAGATGCATGGTATTTCTAATTTTCAGTTATCTTTTTAATATTTTTAGAAGAAAAATTTCTGAGTATCTAGGTTAAATAAGTATAAAATATATGAAATACTTATCTAAAAATATATTAGGACAGCTTTTATACCAAATCGTCCCCATACATAAAAATTTTAGTCCAAAGAGGGAGAAAAGTAACCTTTATCGATATTTTTCATCGATTTTTCTCTAAGTTACGACACAAGAAAAAAAAAATCGATTGCACTTACCGTTGATGAACATTTTATGTAAATTGATCAAGTTATAGACATCAGTTAAATATTGCAAGTAAATGAAAAAGAAATCGGATGTCCCTCTGAGATGTAAAGCACCGTAAACATAAGAGAGAGAGAGAGAGAGAGAGAGAGAGAGAAAAGCGTCGATTTTTAACTCTTTTTAAGTCGAAAGAAAATTCAATTCCGGAAGGAAATTAAATTAAGCTGTAAAAGAATAATAATTTAAAAATAATATATTAAGTTCTATGCAATTTTATATCTTAATATGATTTTTCTTGATATTTAATTCTTTTCATTATTGTATTGCTTGTTACATTTCTTTAAAAGTATGAAATAAATAAAAAAAAAGGGGAAATTGGTTCAAACTATCTCTCTCAATTCCCTTTGTTTCGGATGATTTTTAGAAAAAAAAAAAAAAAAAAAAAAAAAAAACAATGCATTGTAGCAGTTCTTATCGATTATTGTTTTTCCATGAATTATTCTAATGTACCATTAATGCATTTTTCCAGTAAAATTTAGTTTTATAAAATACTGTAAAATGCAGCTTCCACATTTTTTATATAGTTAATAATTTTTACTTAAATTAATAAAAATTATTTTAGATTGTGTATAAAAGTAAACAGATTAGTTATTTAATGAAAAAACTTTTTTTTTTTTTTTTTTTTTTTTGCTGCATTTAATTGCACTTAATTCAGTTTTTAATCAAGATGTTTTTCTGAAAATACAGTTTCTACCTTTCGGACATACATTATACAAGGAAAGTGTTGTGATCATGAAAAAATTCGACTTAATAGATTTTGGTGCATGTTTTATGGTCTCCTGAGTGGACTTTTGTTAATTTTACGGCGATGTATGTATGTCTGTGTGTAGGTGTGGGAATGAATACGCTAACGTATAAACACTTATATAGGTCAACTGAAAATTCGTAGGTGGTTTATTTATGGTTTTACATAATTGAAATCCCATACGGTTAATTTTTATGTGATTACATCTCATAAAATGCCGGACAACAAAATTCAAGGAAATCTTTGAAAAATACGCGATAGTAGCGTGATCTGTTGGGAATCATTCATAAACATTTCATTAAAATTGTTTTTCATAAGAAGAATAAAGTTTATTTAATTCCGTATTGTAAATGGCGAGATATAGCTATCTTGGAAAACGTAGCATAACAGCCTCAAGAAACGAACAATATACATCAAAAACTAATCAACATCACCTTACGTCAGAATTCAACTGCATGCTATAGGTTTCATGGAATTCTGTGCATACAATTCGCAAATTAACAAAATTACACTATTTATGTTCCTTGCACACACATGCACATACACATAAACACATACATACGTTAAATATTGTCATAGGGCATTTCAAAATAAGTAAATTTATCAACAATCAGAAGTCGAAGAGTTGAACCAAATATTTCTTATGAATATATGTGAAAATAAAATAAGCGTTATTAACTTTGTAAAAATTTCTTTGAAATTTTAATTTCGGATGTGTGTGTATAGAAAGGGGGTGGTCAAATTATCGCCTTGTCCCGGGTGGAAAACATCGTAGTTTCGGTCCTGTGAAATAAAAATAGTTACATACAGTCGGCAGCAAAATTATTCGAGCGCTAACACGAATTCCTATATAAAAAAAGTACACTTAATACTGCTTTGTTAAATAAATCCTTGCCGAGTCATGTTCTTAGTCAGTCTAAGAACATGATTCGACAAGGGTTTATTTAACAAAACAGTATTAAGTGTAACTTTATTATATAGGAATTATTGCTAGCGCTCGAATAGTTTTACTGTTGAAAGTTTAATAATTATTTCATAACGCTTTGTTTTCCAAAATGCAATATCTATGTAAACATATGAAATTAATGCTGTGAAATTGCGAAATCTTATGGAAGAGGTACTTTTAAGATTTCTTCTTCTTATTATTTTTAAAGATAGTTATCATATTAAAAATGTAGCATTTATTACAATAAATATAGAGACATATTATTTATTATAAGGGATAAATGTAAACTTTACACTTATTTAAATCTATTTAAACGAGTATTGTTAGAGTAAATAGTTTTCATCACAGAATTAATGAAACATGAATCAACGCTTCTCTGAATTTATTAAGCAATTTTATTTAAAATAAATTTAAGAAATTGCTTTAAGAAAGAAATAAACGCATTAGAGATTAACTCTTTATTTATTTTGAAAATAAATAATAAAAATCTTAACCTACAAAATTTTTATCTTTCTTTTATTGTTATTATTATTATTATTATCATTAGGACCGTCATATGCCAAAATGTGCTGAAATCTAAATCTTCTTATTAAAAAATCAAATACATATATATACACTCATGTCCATAAATTATGGATAATTCAGATTCACACTGAAATCGAACTTTAATGCAAAAATTTCACCTGTAGAAATGCCACACACCTCTTTAAGAATAATATGCAAATTATAGGAAGCCATCAGATGACGCCGATATGATGTTACAATGACGAAAGTGTAAGAAGGGGGTAGATAAGGAATCGGAGCAAAGAAGGAAAATTGTTCACAAGCATTCTGTGTGCCGCCGAATGCCACAACCGAATGGTTATGACCCAGAGGACGCATGCAGATACATTTTTTACGTGGTAGAATTATCGGCCGACTAGAATGTGGGCGTACTCAGATAGAAGTATCGGGGGAACTTAGAATCACCCAAAGTGTCATCTCTAGGTTTGGCAACGATTCCAAATTGATGGAAATACCAGTCGACGTTAGAGTACTGGTCGGCCCCGAGTTACAATGCCGAATGACCACCGGTATTCGGCAGTAACCGCCGAAATAAGCAGATAAAGCACAGCATCAGACCTGTCTCGTCAGCTGTCTGCAGCCACGAGTGCCACAGTTTCAATACAAACCGTGTATAGACGTTTGGGAGATATTGGTCTATATGCTCACAGGCCTGTTAGATGTGTTCCACTCACGGCAATGCACTGTGCTAGCGGTTAATTTGGAATAGAGAACATGCAATGTGCACAGCAGCACAGTGAACTTGTGTGATGTTTTCCGACGAGTCCAGGTTTAGCTTGCAGTGTGATTCACGCCAGACATTCATATGTAGAACGTCAGGTACCCGTTACCACCAAAACATCATTGAACGACACCGTTACTGTGGTTCACGAGTGCTCGTTTGGGGGGGGGGGATCATATTGGGCACCAGAACAGATCTGCATGTTCAAATCGGAAGAATGATAAGCCAAATTTATCGGGACATCATTCGGGAGAAACATGTACGTTTGTTTAGGGGTGCCATGAGCCCAGAATGTGTGTTTATGGATGACAATGCGCATCCTCACCAGGCAAACGTTGTACACGGATGCCTACAATCTGAAGCTATCACCCACATGGAATGGCCAGCATTCTCACCTGACTAGAATCCGATAGAGCATGTGTAGGACATGCTTTTCCGAATAGTTGTAGTCCGTCAACCACCTCCTACATGTGTACCGGAACTTAGGAGAGCATTGCTTACTGAATAGAGTAATCGTCCCCAAGATCAGATCAATAATTTAATACTCAACATTCATAGGCGTTGTAAGGAGTGTATTTCATCATATAAGAGACATACAATGTATTAACCATCATACCAACCATGTAATGTTAAGTTTTTGTAAGGGAGATATTTTTTGTAATTGCTTCAGGGAGCAAAAATCGTAGTTTTTGTAAATGGTGTCCTACATAAACCACCTTTTTTTGTTCTTGATCTTTTGTTTAATAAATGGACTTTATGAATAAGTCGTGTTTGTTTTGCTTCTGAACCTTTATTTGCCTCAGCTAGCATTATACTTAATTTATGGACATGAGTGTATATATATATATATGTATATACATATATATATGTATATATATATATATATATATATATATATATATATATATATATATATATATATATATGCATATATATATATATATATATATATATATATATATATACACTGAGAAAAAAAATATACCGCCTTCATCTAGAAGGAATAAGTGGTCATTTTTTGAATCCTAAATGCGACGTTAAACCCAGTCAACTGATTTCTTTCTCCATTTCCTATAAAGTAGTTATTTCATCTATGTTTTTCTTACTTGGTTTTCATTGTCTAACATCTTATAAAAAGAATGTGATTGTTTCTGACTGGCTCAAAGATTTAGCACAAGCCAAAATGCTCTTATTTTCGCCTTAAAGAAACTATTTTGTATTTTGATATATAAGATGAGCACTATTACATCTGCGTAACTGAAGGTTTATGCAGTTGTACTAAAACATGTTTGATAAAAAATTATAAAATTGATTTAATTTGCTAAACGCTAACCTTAGTTTGAATTTCATTTATTGGGTGAGTACGAAAGTTCTACCCGTTTTTGGATACGCAAATTTGCAATGGAATTGACGTCACGCATGACATTGTAATGGCGCAAATCGTCGGCCAATCAAATGTGTGGATACCTCACATATAAATGCATCGTGTCTCACAAATTTAATCATCTCAAAAAAAAAATTATAGATATATCAGAGGGTGTAACATGGAAAGCGAGAAGGAGCATATAAGACATTGTTTGTTATATGAGTTCGATAAAAAGAGTACGGCAGCCGCAGCATGTCGCAATGTTTGTCAAGTTTATGGGGAGGATGCAATAGACGAAAGCACATGTCGTCGATGGTTTCATAAATTTAGGGAAGGAGACAGAAGCTGCCAAGATCAGGTTAGGAGTGGACGGCCATTACGCGTTGGAGACGACGATATTGACACAACCCGAACTCAACCGTGCAAGAATAAGCGGAGTTCTTCAACGTACACCGGACAACGGTCGAGAGACGTCTGGTTTAGTTGGGTTTTACGAGAAATTTGGATCGCTGGGTTCCACATAACCGGACAGCTAATTAACGGGATGACCGAATCGCCACCTTTGTTTCTTTGCTTTCCCAGTACAAAAATGACACATTCTTGACACGAATTGTGACAGGAAATGAGTAGTGGGTTATGTACCGTAACGTAAAGAGACGTTGGACTGTGTGTTGCCCTTCTGATACTCCTGCATCGACTTCGAAAGCTGAACTGTTAAAAATTATAGTTCAACGGTTTACTAAAAATGAAAACCGGTACCAGTTAGGCAAATTTAGTTGCAACCAATATTTTGGTGCTAAGATTCCCCATTTTAGTCGTGCTTATCGCTAAAATGGTAAAACATAGTGCACCAAATTTCTTAAAATATTATTTGCTTGTAAATTGAAACCATTTTTCTTGTGAAAATTAGCGTTTTATTTTTAACAGTATAGACCAAAGAAAAAAAAAGGAAACTCTTTATTATGAGCCTATATGTGTATGCAATATGTGTTAATTTTTTCATGCACTACAGTAGATTTTTAACATGTACTTGACGTATAATATAATTTGCAACACATATTTTTTGATAATGTCTTGCGACCTCCCCAACATAGAAAATTATGATCGAATACTTTTCTGAAATTTATTTCACATTGAACATTATTTTAGATTACGTACGACTCCTGATCCTATATTTTCTGTTATATGTATTTAAATAAAAACTGTAAATTGCATTTTCCTTTGATTAGTAAAATACTGGTCCATTTTATTATGAGACAATGTCTGATATAATTCCATGCAAACGTTTCGCAATAGAACTTTCCTTTTTAGTATCTTGTTTAGTTAATTTGCTTCTAATTAATTCATTAAAACCAAAAGTACAAAGTCTTAAAATTGAAAGTACTTCAATAACCAATATATATGTATACACACACTCACACGTATATATATATATATATATATATACAGGAAAAAAAGCCACACTTGGATATTTCTATTTTTCTATTCAATAATCATCAATTTTAACATTTAAATGTATGGATGTAATAGATAGTGATTTGGCTGGATATTAAACATATTAAAAACTAATGTCTGCTGTATACGGATACGCAGTATACGGCAAAATCCCTATTCATTTCATCCCAATTTTTTAAATGATTACATTGGGCGTTTTTCAAAGGTAAAATAAAAATTATCCAGTTGCGGCTTTTTTTTTTTTTTTTTTTTTGTCCCTTAGTGTATATATATTCTTTGTGAATATTCTGAAAAAAAAAAAAAAAAAAAAAAAAAAAAAAAACCTAATTATTTTGATTACAGAATAATTAGTTTTATGACAATCAGTTTGTATTTCCTATTTGTTTTAGTGGTTACTTCGGAATAAAGCTATATCCTTCAAGTAACTAAATTAATAGTATGATCCTCAAATGATTAGTTTCAAGGAAAACATGTAAACAAAAGAGATAAATGGATATTTTCCTTATTTATGATATTTTCCCATATTTCCTTTAGCATGTTTGTCCTTTTTTTTTTTTTTTTCTTTTTTGAAGCATCCCAGTGCAATAAATTCATGAAAGTTTCGTTTATTGCATGCACTATAAAGCAATCAAAGATCAGTAGAAAGCATGATATGCTATTTGCCGCTATATAGAAAGATAAAATGCTCAATGAACAGCTTGAATCAGATAAAGTGGGGAAGGGAAATGGATATTCTAACAGCTTTCAGGAGCTAATCAAGAGAAATATCTTGGAGGGAGAATAAATGTCTGATATAGTTAATTGGGATTGTTCCTAATATGGGAATATATTGGGTATATTGTGTAGGAAATGGTGATAAATATAAATCAGTCATATTTATTGATAACAAATAAAACCTTTTCGTTATACGAAATAAATAGCATATTTATCATTTTCATCTTTGTTTGTAAATAACCGTATCAGCATACCACTGAAATACTTTTTGGTTTGGTGCTTAAATAACTACTACTTGAATATTTTCGTATAAGTTAATAAATGACTTATAACACTGAAAGTTAAATGTTGGAACGTTTATGTGTGTAGTGTATTGTTATTTATTAATAATTGTTCTAAAAAATAGACATAATGCTGTATTGGGATTTATGATAGAATGTTTCAAAATCATAGAACTTTTTTCTTCTTCACTATTTCAAGTATTATTTAGATGTTTATTTCGTTCAACTAATGCAATGTAGCATTGCTAATTCCTGTAATATAAGGAAAATGTAATGGAATATCGCCATAACATAAATCTGACAAAACTCTGCAGTACAATTCTTTATTTACGCATTATTCACGTGGAATCAAATTTTAAGACACAAATGAGAAATGTTATGACGTTTTTGATTAATCGAAAATATCTTGAATGTAAGTATTCATAGTTCTTAGATAATTACCGTAATATAAATGTGTTTTGGAATACATCGGTAAGTTATGATGCATTATATCACTCTGCAAACGTTTTTGATAGAAAAAAGCAATTTAATAGATGCATTATTTCAAAATGTAAATTAAATATAAACTGTTACTATTATAAGTTAGAGGAGTTTGTCGTTTGATTTTTCACAGTTTTCAAATACATTTGATAGCAACGAAAAGCGTATTTAACAATTAAATTTTTTTTTTAAATTAATTAAGTACCGTCTTTTATTAAACTCTTAATCCTCATCTGTTTTTCATTGAAACCAAACATTTGACAATGTTTAACATTTTTACAACGAATGTTCAACATTTTTTCATTGTTTTAATCGATTTTACATTTTTGTTCTTGCATTATTCAGATGATGACAGAACTACTACGAAATTTAACAAATGGTATCTAAGAGGAAGTCAAATGCAGAAGTCACTTGAAATTTTTTAGTAGGCGCAAGTTCACGTTGCTGCTTTGATGATGTACTCGTGTCTAGTTTTTTCACTTGATGAAGGGCTGTGCTATTACTTTGACTGTTGCAAATATTTTGGGCTTTTTAATGTTTACTTACAAAGATATTTATTAATTAAATTAAATATTATTTGAATTTAATTAGGTTAACATATAGATGTTTCAAACCAAATATTTTTCGAACACTAAATTGTTTTTCTAATTTTTAGTTTTTACAAATTAATGATCAGCTATGTAGCCCTTTTTGAAATTAGTTCAGAAATTTATAAAAGAAAAGATGTAATAAATGTTAAAGTGTTAAATCGTTAAAAATCACTATACAGTTATTAATTATATTATATTCAACGAATTTACAACTAAATTTTATAATGTTTACTTAACTAGAAGATTAAATTTTCTTATATAATAAAGCCATTTCAACCAATTTGTTTGTAAACGTAACAAAAAAATTGTTATCATGTACAGCTGTACACCGAGAAAAAATTCTGTAACAGACATCTAGAATCTAAATTGTGGCTCTAGAAAAAATACTTCCATGCCATTGTTACAAATTCTAGTCCCCTTTGAAAGCGAAATCTAGATACCCCTATTAGAATTCTAGAGCGTTTGCCTATATTCTCGAGGGCAAAGTTATTTAAAAATCGGTGCAAATGAATTCGAATACAAGAGACGAGTTTCAGCAATTATAATCTTGGTTTATTCCCCAATTTTAGAAAATTAAGCGAGAATTTCTCGCAATACAAAAGGCTGAGAATATTCCGAATATTGTTTCACCATCTAAAAATGTGTAGACTAGAAATTCTTGATCATTTCGTTTATTCAGTTTATTGGCGTGTCTTATGTGCATAAATCGGAAATCTACATTTCTTATTAAGGGATTTGAAAATTGATCACTTATTCATTCTAAATGAAGGCGGTAATATTTTTTCTCAGTGTAATTTTTTAAAAACTAATGTTAATGAAGCAATTTTTTTTATCTCATCTGAATTATTAGAGTGGCATTTAAAAATAGATACCCTAGTTATTTCGATACTTTATGGGGGTTTTCGTTCCCATAGACTTATTTGGCAGTGAAAATATGCCCATTATCCTTCTTTGGAATCCATCGAATCCTATCGGGTTTTAACCGATGTTTTCAATAATTTGTCAGTAATAATAAATATTATTTTATCTATAGATATTTCATAATATAAAATTAGTTTTAAATTTAACCTACATGTGAGAAATGTTCAGATTTTTTCAAATAAATTGAATTAAATATATGAAATTTGTGTGCGTTGTAATGATTTCTATGCATAACATTTCTACTTTATAAAAACATTTCTTTTCCTAAAGGTTAAAAATCAAACAAACAAAATATATATATATAATAGTTCGCCCCTGCACGTTATTAAACAATCAAATTAAATATAAAAGCTATCGAAACTTAATAACTAAGTTATTCACACAGACCCTATAAAATTTTTAATTTTCCGCTCTTGAAGAGATAAAAAATAAAAGTGTTCAATTTGTCTTCGTTTTTTAAATAATTATTTGATTCTCAGTTTAAGTTCACTTAAAAAAAAAAAAAAAAAAAAAAAAAATTCAAAATTCACCTTTTGTAAAATTAACTTTGAGTCTCCTTAAAAGTAAGAATGTCCTTTTCATCAGTTATTACCTTTTATTTCAATCACTTCGCAAGAAGCTTATTGAATATCATCCTCAACAATTCGAATTTTTCAGATTATAATTAATGTGTTCTTTTAAATTGTGTCAATAATTATTAAATTGTTAAAAATGTTAACTTTTAATTATTCTGCAAGTGTGTAAAATTTTTAATTTTATTTAAAAAAAATAATTTATTGATATATTTTGGAAGAAACTGATAACATTAATAAACCTTTCTCTTCCAGTATATTTATCATTCAACTGAAATTTACATTACTTTCACATAATTTATACTAGACCAAATAAACTTTGGAGACACATAAATTAACACATTACGTTTATTTATATGACTAATTTCACTAAACAAGTGGATTTTCTTGCTCCGAAATTCTGACCTTTTTTAAATCATTATTAATTTCCGAACATACATATGTAAGGAAAAAGTTGTAATCATATCAAAAATCCAGCATTGATATTTTGATGTTTCTATACGTTTTGAGGTGCCCTAAGTTTATTTTTGCTATTTTTACGATGATGTATTTATGTGTGTGTATGTATGTGAGTGAACATGATAGCGTCTAAATGTTTGTTCGAATGAGCTGAAAGTTGGTACGTATGTTATAGGTCACCATTGCATGAAACCTGTTGATTTTGGTGAATCTAGAGCACTTACAGTTTTTTTAAAGGAACACAAAGAAATTTTTTTTAACATTATGGCCTGTGGTACCAAATTTTTAAAAGTGCGATAGTTTCTAAACGCCTTATTCAGTTGTGTAAAAGCTTTATGCACATATTATAGGTCACTGTTGCACGAACTGTATAGATTTTGGTGAATCTAGCACTAATACTTTTTTTACAGGGACATAAAGAATAATTTTTTAACATTGTGGCTTAAGGGCTCAAATCATTTAAAATGCGATAGCGTCTAAACGCCTCATCCGATTGAGCTGAAATTTAATGTACATATTATAGGTCACTGTCGCACAAACTCTATATATTTTGGTGAGTCTAGCACCTATAGAATTTTACAGGGACACAACAAAAATGTCTTTATTATTATGATAAATTATTTTAAGGACAATAGCGTTAATTTAAACAACATGCTATACAGAGAAAAATACTCAAATTCCCTATTATAATTTTCTCTTTTGTTTATTTAATGATTTCTCTTACTTTAATTTATTTATACATCCGTTAATTGCGTAATGTTCAGAAAGTCGAGTGGAGTCACTCCAGATTTTTTGTTTAACATAATTAGTATTAATTTTTGTTTAAGAACATAATTATTATTTTATGATAGAAACCCTCTCTCAAAAATTTTGTATTTCGATTCTGCTTAATTATGTATTTCCACGGAAAGAACAAAAATTATCGTATATACGGGCTGAAGAAAGGAAAAATCAATGTATTTCATTAATAAAACATTTCGAAATATACTTCTCTTCTAGTCTTTTTAATTATTCAAGTACTGCCGAAGATACATACATGTATCTACATATAAATTATCTTACGTATTTCTTATTAAATGCTCCAATAACATAAACAGCTGCCTTTCATCTAATCTTATATCGCTAACCGTAACTAATAAAATACGAAAAATATTTATTAGATAATTAATTGCTGCGATATTTCGAAATCAACTCTCTCTCTTACCATTTTAACTGCTTATTAGAGTCAGAGACTTCACCAGTTAAAATGCAGGATTAATGTATGTTTTATTTCTCTAAATGATTTTCCTTTTTAGCTTTTGGCTCTAAAAGTTAAATGAATTTAATTTAACTGTGATATAGTAATGAATTAGATTGCTAAAAATTTAAAATAATCATCTTTGAATAACGCAAAGTTAATTTAATTTTCAATAAATATATTTCTTTTGCATGCACTTACTGTTTCTTTATTCTTTTATGATTTTTTCTTATAGTTTAATAGCTGCTTTTAAATAAAATGGTAGCTTTTTAAGAATAGTATAATTTTATAAGATGTTCCGTAAGAATAAATTGCGATGTCTCATATGTTCGTTTCATTTATCTTTAATGATAAGCGCTTAATTGTTTTCTGTTATCAAAAAGAGAACAATTAACTTGCAAGTTACCCAATTTGCAATTTCCTCTTCCTTTTTGTTTCTTATTTTTATAATTTACTTTTTTTATTTAATGAAGGGATTAAAAAGAATTTTCTGAAAATATCATGATACATACACACAGAAAAGAATTATTGCATATTGGAGTTAAAATTTATTGTTAGTAAAGAAACGTAAAATATTATTTAATAAAATTTATCACATATCTAAAAGAAAGTTGTTATCGCGAAAAAGAAATCGATTATATTGATTTAACTCAATTTTTTTTATACCTTTATAAATTTGTAAAAATTGAATAAAGAGGGATGAAATTTAATGTTTGGTGATTAAAAAAATGCTTTAAATGAACATTAAGGAAATGTTTCCAAATGAAATCGGTTTAAAAAATCCAAATTCTTTTTTAATTACAAAATATAAAAGAGCTAAAATTTGATTCAATTTAGTCCCATATTTTAACACTATACACCAGTTTCATTTTTCACACTATTTCATTATATTTTGTTTTCACTTACTGAGATAGCGGCTCTTTCATTTTTATCTTCTGCTTGGCATTTAAAGAATCAATAACTTTGAACGATATTTGTTCAAAATGTTCTACCTCAGGTTATACACTCAAATAGCTTTGTTTTAATTTTATTTCAGAAAAAAAATCACTGAAAACAGAGAAAATATAAACTTTAATAAGTAACGGTTATTCACATCTATACTTTTATTATTACTATATTCATCATCACCATTCCAGTTTTTGTTCCAACGTCGGCAATTAAATCTTACATATAACCAGAACTTAATAATTTATCTAATTGTCTGCTTTTTTTTTATAGCATTGCACTCGAAACCCTCTCATACTCTTATGGCATTACCGGTATTCCGCGGCACACCAGCGATAAAACGCCATCTAATCTTTCGATAAAATGTTATCATGTACTTTAAATAGAATGCTTTTCTTCTAGATTAACTGCGAGATTCGCGTAGTTTTACAAATATTTAAACGTAAAACTTCTTTTTTTATAAGACCGTTCATATCTTCATTCGATGTCAATTCGCATAATCACTGAAGATACGAACAGGAGTATCTTTCCTATTTAATCTAAAAAAGTTACTCTAAACTTAAAATACAAGTTTGTATAAGGAGATAACGGTAGCGGAAAATAGAGAACATTTTCATCAATAATTTGTTAGGGAAAAAAAAAGATGAATTTTGATTGAAAATAAAAATTAGCTGTTTCATTTTTTGTTCAGTGCATCTGAAATATTTTATCTAAATAATCATTTATTCCGCTTAGTTATTAAAGTGGTATTGCTTTCTTTCGAAAGGTGTTCTGCTAAAGTAAATAAAAGCAGGATTAAAAAAAAAAAAAAAAAAAAAGAGAGAGAGAAAGTTATTGCAGTGAAAACGCATTTTACGCGCACAAGCCATCATTAATGTACACGAGACGGTCTTTGGCCGGTTTTATTTTGATTTAATATAAATAAATTAGTTCTGGTGAAATAAAACTTCGTCAATAATTTAAAAAATTGTAAGATACTTTCTTGAAAAAATCCTACATCATGTTTGCTATAACAATATTACCCCAATAAGGGAAATAGTAGTAAAGACGCTTCGTCGAAAATATTTTGGATATTTTTTTTTATTTCAGGATATTCTTAAGATGTTCTGTGTAAATATTTCCCGGGTATACATACGATATTATAAGCATTTTTTCGACATAGTAAATTTCCGAGAAATCACACTAGGGTCAAGGCTCAATTGAAAACACCAACTTGTTCCTTGTAGACTTAAAAGATTTTATTAGGCAAAACAATATATATTTTTTAAATATTTATTTTGATACTTTAGCAATTGCAATTTTCGGTTAACAATTAAACGAATGTTGATAAATGAATCTTGAAAAATAAAAGTCTTTAAAATAAAAAGTCACACTATGTCAGATAATACTGTAAAAAGTCAGAATACGCCAGATTTACAAATTCGAAGTTCTGTTGTATAAAAGTAACTAATCAAATATTATATTTTTTGCGCATAAAACCTAAACATTTTTCTTATACACTGTTATGAAATATTCTATAAGGACTACCTCATTTATCACATATATTCCAGCAGTTATTATTGGGAAATTTGTAATTTATCGTCGTGGGTATAACAAAATTTTCATCACATTTTAATATATTTATATTATGAAAAAACCAGTGACAAATTTTCACTATCTCACTCTGGTTCAAATTTAACACAAATAAATTTAAGGGAAATATTGTGAAATAGCCCATTTAAAAAGAATGAATATTTTATTCTACTGACTATTCCTTCTGTCATTTATAATTTCTGAGCGCATATATATACACAAAGTTAACATTTATTACAGAAATCATTGTTATTACAGTTTTCTTTTTCATAGGTCTCCAAAATCGGGATATAGTAAAATAAATATTTCCTATTTCTTTCGTCAGTCTCAAAAGAAAGTATTGAGAAACAAGTAGTATTTAGAGAAAAATACTTATTTACATCAAATAAACGACTATTTGTCTATTTTTCCGTTAAATATTTATTCTGAAATTCATTTCTGTCTTGAACACAATATCCGTGTTTCATCACTAGTCTTATAATAATCATTACTAGAATTTCCAGGATTCGATCCAGGACTGAAATCCTTGTCAGAAAAAGAGAGAAATTAATTTCTTGATGCGATCGACCGCAGTAATATGTGCATATAAATTTTTTGTTCAAGCTCTATTGTGTACATAATGTTTTGTTTTATCTTGAAGTGTTGATGCTTCCGGTATAAGTAAGACCAGACATATCCTTTTTAAAGAGATAAACTCCGTCTAGAGGTCAGACTTCATTTTATTCAATATGACAAGCACGTTTTCGTCGTATTTATCATTCTGATATTCTCTAGAATCACGTTTATTTTGATGAGATGGCCCTCGTTCTCAGTAGCTTGATTTTATGCTTCTCCCGAAGAAGAAAATATATTTTCCATTTTTCAATATAAAGCCAGGTATTTGATAAATTTACGTTAAAAATTATGCTGGATTTGTAAGACTGATGATAGGAATTCTCATACCAAAACTTTAAAAACGAAATGAAAATATAAAAAATGAAATGTTTATCAATAAATAGTTAATCGTTATTCTGGATAGAAAAGTTATTTTTATATGACGGAATAAATAATTAATATACTTTAAGTAGTTAATGAAAATATTGTATTAGGACAGTAAACTTTTTGGATATTTTTTGTTAGAAATTAATTGAAATAGTTTTTTAAATGCTTTAATATAATCCTGAAAAAATTTTGTTTTGTAACATAAGCGTGAAGTTCAATGATCTTATATAAAACAAAATTTGAATGAATCTGGTTCAATTCCCTTTTAGAATGTTCATATAATCTCGCAAATTTTCTGAATTTCTAATATTTAACTTTTATTTTTAGTGATCTTTTCTCCTCTAAAGTGAAGTGGTCAGAAAGTTTTCAAATGATTTGCTCACGGGAAAAGAGAGAAAATGTTTCGCAAATAGCGAGTTCTTTGTTTTGTGTTATTTCATTACTAGACCCTATGCCAGAGAAATAATTGTGCTCACTAGAGCCATGGTAAAATTTGGTGCAGGCAGGAAAATTCAATTTCCTGCAAAAATATTCGTAATAGATATGATGTCATATTAATAATTATTTTCAATAATTTTATAAGGCAACCACTGTGGAAATTGTGTATTTCTGTAAAACAGATTACTTTTTACGATTCAAAATAATAGAAAAAAAAGTGGTGCGTTCATTATTTCTTGCAATAAATGTTTCTAAATAAATATGATTAATAATGCACGAAGAAATATTATTGGAGAAAAACCCCAATACATACAAATAATTAATAATACCACAAACTTTATTTTAAAATAAACTACACCACTTTTATATTTCCGTTTAATACAAAACAATCTTCCGCATTCTCCAAAACAATTTATTACTTCAAGTGGAGTTTAAATTTTAACTGTTATTTCAAATAATTATAAGAAATTCATAAGCTTTTTTTATTCTTTCTTGTCCGTTTACAAATAAATTTACATTATTAGGTGGATTTTTGAATATAAGATATTTATCATTCACTGCCCAAGTCACCTTGTAGTTATACCACTCTTATATTATCAGTGCATCAGTAGTATCAACAAATGTGCAATATTTTTAATGTGTGTTAATAAGTATTAAGCTACATTTGTTGCATATTTAATTGGCAGGATGTTTTTCATTATTCAATGAGGTATTAAAAAACACCTTTTAATAATAAAAATTTCCATTGTTTTAAAAGAAAAAAAAATAAAGAATATTTTTTATTATTAAACATTCGGCATTCAAACTCATCGGTTTAGCAAACTGAAAACGAATTTTTAAAAAGTACTTTACTTGTGCTTTTTTAATCTGGTTTAATTTTTATTCAAATTTAAACGCATATATTCTACGTAAAACGTATTTAATTTATTTAAAGTGGATATTAATTTGGAACCTTAACAGTTAATTAATTTGATTACACAACATTTGCTACTTTTTCCCTTTGCATTTGTATAATGAAGCAAATAAAATGATGAAAACTCACTTGGAAAATTTTTCTGTTTGCATCTCCATTAACATTTTATTTCTACGGCCTTTTTTTCACTTAAATATTTAAAATATTCCAGGAAAAAAATCATGTGTTTTGCTTCTAGGCAAACTATTAAAAAACAAACTTAAACGATAATATTCTAAGTGCCTTATTGTACTTAAAATTTTTACAGTTATGCATTTAAAGAAATATCTCGGGGAATTTTAGAAACTCTGAGGAAATAAACATCTTCATTTCTTTTGACTTAGCTGTATGAATTTAATGTTATTTGCTAATTTTTAAAACTAATTTACTTTTGCTGTGGAATTTATTATTTTAAGATAATATTGTGTGCAAATTATGTTGTTAATTGTCATGACTAGTGAAGATTGCTTTCTTAAGATAGATGCAATGTTAACTTATGGTTCATGTTTAGTCACACAATTAAAAATGTATTCTACGATTTGTGTGTCAACTAAATAAAATTTAAAATTTAATGATAAGAAGTTTGAACATTAAATTAATTTAAATTATTACTAATTGTTTTTATTTAATAACAGTTATTATACACTACCTACCAATAAGTATTTGGACACTTTCAAATTTAGACGTTTTGCCAAATATCTAGAAAAGTTTTTTAGGAATCATCTTGAAACGTTCGTAGTGCAAAAAGAACATGTTATACTTCATATATTTCAGCACAATTTGTGTCTTGAATAGCAATAGGGGACCAGTAAAAGATTAAACAAAAATCAAATTGTTTTGGATCACCCTGTAAAAATTAATGCTTTAAATGCGTTTTGGCTACAGAATGAGATTATGAGGATTTTTTTCATTATCTGTTTAAATTTTTATGAAGCTACTACATATATACATAAACATATAAAGTTTTAAAAAAAAATCCCCCCAAAAAATTTCACTTTTTAAATTATTTCACGTATGGTATAAAACCCAGTGCAAATCCATATTTAGGAAATTTGGCATACTACATTAGACAGAGCATATTATAATCAGATTGCAAAAGTAATAAATATATTTCGAAACATGAGCATTTTTACTAAATAATTTTAACTGCGCATGCGCTAGCCTTTAAAAAATTTCATTTGCATAATTTGATAGCCAAAAGTATTGAGCAACTTATATGAAACCCCAAAGAAATATCGGATAAATTGAAAAAGTTATGAGAGATAGAAAGAAAAGAATTTAAGTTCTTAAAAAAAGGGAAGATGATAGGGTTTTTGTCAATATTTCTTTTACAATCGGCGAATACTGTATTATAATTGGCCATTAATTGAATAAAAATAAAAATATGAGTAAAACCCAGGATAGTTTAACTTTTATTTTGAAAGAACTGAAATTCTGTTCATTCTGTCTTTCATAACTTTTTGAATTTACCTGATATTTGTTTGAAGTTTACATGTAAGTTGCTAAATATTTTTAGCTATCAAATTATACGAAGGAATTTTTTTTAAAGCTAGCTCATGCGTAGTTAAAATTTATTTAGTATAAATGCTCATATTTCGTAAGATATTGAACATTTTTGCATTCTTATTGCAGTATGCTGTGTCTAAAGTAATATGTCAAAATTTTTAAAAATGTCTTTTCACGGGGTCAAATACCCTCCTTGTTATAATTAAAAAAGTGTTTTCTTTCTTTTCTCTCTCTCTCTCTCTCTCTATATATATATATATGTATATATAACATTATATTATATCTCCATGTATATATGTGGTAGCATCATTATACAGATAATAAGAAATACCTTTATAATCGCATGCTACAGCCAAAACACATTTAAAGCATTACGTTTTACAGGGTGATCCAAAACATTTGGTTTTTTGTTTAATTTTTTACTGGTTCCCTTTTCCTTTTCAGGATACAACTTTTGCTGAAATATATGAGGTATAACATGTTCTTCACATTAACAAAGTTTTGAGAGGATCCCTAAAGAACTTTTTCTATATTTGACTATACCTTTAAATTTGAAAGTGTCCAAATAGTTATTGGTAGACAGTGTATAGTACGCATTTAGCTCATTAACGTACTCGCTTGATTTAATACGAAAGCGCGAAACGGGCCAAACTGTGCACACTCGAGATAATTCGAGCGGCGGCATATTTTATGCTTCCGTAATTTTTGCACTCGAATATATTCGAGAATGATTTTTTGAGGTCATCGGATGGGTGAATTTGTAGAAAGACATTTGTTATAGACAGTTATAGACAGTATTGTATTTTTATAGACAGTTAGTTATTTTGTATTTACAGAAAATAAAACTGCGTATATTGGAGATTTACATAATTTGTGTTTTCTAATTTCCAAATTATTGTTATTTTATTTTACATTATATTTTAGTCGAATATATATTGAAAAATGAGTGATTCAGAATATGAATATGCTAATTTGTTAAAAAGTGGCTCGAACGAAATTGACAATTACAGAAGTGATTCTGAAGGTAGTTTAGAAGAAGATATAGCAGATGGTTGGAAACAGATAAACAATGTCAAACCAAAAGAAGCTCCTACATGTTATTGCGCTGTGTGATGTGCTAAAAAGGATAACAGAGGAAAAAGAAAAAAAAAGTGAGAGTCGTTATATGTGTAGTGCTTGGAATGTTGGAATGTGTTGCACTTTGCGTTGAAATACATCATACAAAATATATATATATATTTTTTTTATTTATTTATTTATTTATTTATTTTTTTTTTTTGGGGGGGGGGGGGGGGCGGGGCAAAACATGGTTCTAAAACGTATCTTCTTAAATTTAAACAAAAATTGATTTTTTTGTACCTTTTTTATTAAAATAATAATAATGATAAAATAAAATACAAAATGAGGATACGTTAACAGGTTAATTTCCTAAAAACTTTAGTTTTCTAAATTAAACTCAGGTTTCTATTAATTAATAACTAATTTAATGGACAATTTTTGTATCGATAACACTTTTACCGATTATTCTTTTGTTTATTATAGCCAAATTATTGTGAAAACTTTAATTATAAATATATTTAAAAAATAATAATTATGTAATCTAAAAATAGATAATTATGGTAATGTAAATAAGAAATAAAAACTTCAAATTATTCTACAGCGTTCCCACAAACTCATCTTTTTATCAAGCACTATTTCAGTAGTATCCTTTAAAAATAAATGCTCCTTTAAACATATAAGTTTATTTTATGACAAAAATTGCTGTTTAAAATTATTAATATGCAAAACTAAGAACCGTGGAAACCATGTTCTTTGATGTGAAAACTTTAACCATGTAAATATTGTTATGGTTCCCAAAATTTTTCCTTGTTCATAAAATTTTCCCTTTTTAAAAACATTCTCTATCTATTAAAATTTGGGAAATTTATGTTCTCTTGAAAGGAACATAAATGATTGTGAATGCTGTTTTTTTTTGGTTACAGTTGCATTTATGTTCTATTTCATGCATTATTTTATTTTATATTAAAAAATAAGGTATGTACTTTTGCTTACATACATATTGCTGTGATAAATTATTAGATTAAACAGATACGTATTGACTGAAATATAAGGAAGTAATTACAGCAGAAAAAAATATTGAACAGTTACTTAATTATAAAAGTTAAAATGTAAAATGCCTTTAAAAATTCGTTCACTCTTTATTTTAAATCGTAAATCGTTATTTAGGTGCAAAGATACATTAACGCAGCAAATTATTCGTATCGAACTTCATTGAAGGATCCCTCTTACTTTTTTAAGCAACTAAAAGTAGCTTGATAAGAAAATTTTAATCTTATACCAGTAACGGATGCAGATAATTATCTATTATCTTTCCTATTCTTTAGATTAGTCGCTAAATACGTTGGAATTTAAATCCAGAAACTTCAAAGAAAATATTTTAAAGAGAAGTGCGATTTCTTTAGCGTCACATAAAGATATAATTACAGCAACGATCTCCAGTGATGCAATTCTGCTCTACTTTAGTAGGAAAAACGATGTTCGTACATTTTCTAAATGAACGAACAAAATGGAAAACACGAATTCTAAATTTTTTTTAAAAAGAATTTGAGAAAATTCTATTTTTGAAATGTCCTTATACTTAATATAATATACTAATCAGAGTTTGTAAACAACAACAACAACAACAAAAAAAAAGCACTAAGCAAAGTTTGTAAAGCATTGTATAATGGATGGGGACAATGAAATTTCATGAGAGAAAACAGAATTTTTTTAACGATTATTATATACGGCGTTCTTAACTTTCTATCATTACTCATAGCGCAGCACTAGTGCGACGTAAAACCCAACCAACCAACCAACCCTGACTTTATGTCCAATTTTAAATAAAATTATAAATAAAGATATTTGGTTTACAAATCTGAATTCTTGCCATATTATTGATACTGAAATAGTGGAAACCGATAATTTTTGTATGGCATGATTATTGGCTTAGTTCCAAAAAGAAAAAGGAGTTGTTTATGCTACAGGTTTAGAAATGTATGCTTTAGGAAGAAGATTACGAAACGAAAGAAGCTAAATTTTAGTTACTGGTTTTTCTGTAAAATTGTTGAATCCAATTAAAGATTCCTCGTACCTTTAATGTTTAGGAATACGTAAACACAATTTGTTGGCAAACATCCACGTTCCTTTAGTTGAGAAAAGAGTAACTAGAAAAGTATAACAACGTATTTTTAATATTATGGTCTTCTACATTTTTATCAATATTTAGTAATATTTTTTCCTCTAGCATATTATAGATTATAGAGATAGGCAGACTGATGAAAAATCAATAAAATACCCCTTATTAATATCACAAATTGTAAAAGTAGGAGTCACGATATTCATATATATAATAATAATCTGGTGTGTCACTCACACGACTTTCTCTTACCCTGAAATTTAATACTATAAATGCAGGTTGCAGATAAATAGGTAAGATAACGAGTACTGTTATGTAAACCTGTGTTAAACAATTCAAATTAGGCTTCGGAAGAGTTTTATATTATAATTAGTTCTGTGTGAGGGGGCTACCGTCCCCCTCAACCCCCTGTTTCATTAATGCACCTACATTTATATAGAATTTAATTCGGCTATTAAAATATAATTCTGTTTTTAAAAAATAATTTATTAAAATTATTATTTAAAAAATATATATATTTTATGATAATGCAGACGATTTCCATATTAGAGATGTAGTATAACACTAAATATCCAAAAAAAGTCCATTTTATTCTCAATATAAAAAAAAAAAAAAATTCGTTAAAAGTAAAAAAAATCGATAACTTTGTTTTAAATTATCGCATATCGATGGTTCAACCCTTCGTTTTAAAGGTATTGGCGTTTTTTTTTTTTTTTTTTTTTTTTTTTTTTTTTGAAAGATACCCATCATGAAAATTTACTCCCCTCGAGGAGGGACTTCCCTCCCCTCAGGGGGGTAGGCGAGGCTCCTACAGACACATTTTTTTCCCTGTTGACTATCTCTATTACAAAAAATATATATTCGTTTCATTTGGTTTAGTGCAGTCTATAGATGTTAAACTCTACTTACCTGTAATTTCCCCCACAGGCGTAATGTATTTGAATACTTTTGAGTGTCCTTTACACGAACCATTTGCTTCATCTCAACGAAAAGCTTACTGTAGCATCCTTATATGATACACATTTAGAATACCAAGTTTGAACTTTTTGCCATAATTTGATTTTGAGATATGCTGATAACAAACAGACACACACACAGACATACACACAGACCATTTGCTAAAAACATGATTTTAGTATTCAGGGGACCTCAGAACATGTAAATATAACAAAAACCCGCGTTCGAAAATTTGACCGAAAAACAATACTTTCTCTACCTTATGGGTAAGAGGAAGTAAAAAATGTTAATTAGTACCACACTATTATTTCAACACTATAGTGATCAAAAAAGGAATAACATTAACTTGTAGTGTATCAATGAAATATTACAAGTGGAATTAAAGCATTATAAAATGTAATATATCTATATCTTGTTTTTAAAACCATATAAGGCTTGGGGTTTGTAATATAATAATAATAATAAATAGACATGTTATCTTTATTACAGAATTTACAATAAATAAATAAATAAATAAAAAATTAGAAATTAAACGTAAAATATTTTAACGATTCTTTTAAAATACGAAATGAGTTAATGAAATGCAGCAATAGATAAACACAAGTTTTTGTTTCTCTGTACAGATATTGTCACAGAAGATTTATTTCATAAAATAGAAACTTCCATAATTCGTAGCCTTTCAATAAGGAACAATTTTTAAAAGCCGAAAATTTTTCCGCTTATTAAATATGATGACATGTGTCAATCTATACTTCAGTATTAAAATCAGAAATTCATCTTAGGTTGTTGGATTGGCAGTTATGATCTGATAGCGATATATTTGTTGAAATATTCGCCATACGATATTATCGGAGTAAAAGTGTTTCGCGATGAAGCAATTTTTTAAGGTTATAAAAGGTTACACGGTTTATAAAGATAACGTAAAGTGAAATGAAGATTATCAAAATATTTTTTCCGCCTTTTTTTCAGCAATCTTCGAGTCTAGCATATAAGTACGTAAAGGGAAAGTTCCTTGTTATTATTACTCTTTTTACTTTTTAAAAAAATAAAAAATGAACATTTTGTGGCATCTAAGACAATGTTATTTATTTATTTTCTTAATTACTTTACTTTTTGGCCAAGTTAACTTAATTTTTCAACTAACATTACACAGGCCTACAAAAATGAAGTTGACAAAATTTAATTTGATGATTTTGTCTGATCTTTATGCTTTTCGATGTGCTGAAACCGAAAATGCAGCCCATTTTTCTCTATCACGTATAGATTGTTGCCAATACAGGGTGCTTACCGACACGATTTCTTACATATACCATCCTAACAATAGGTTGGTTGATTGGTTAGTATGGTTTTACGTTGCACTAGTGCTGCGTTATTACAACAACGGGTATCCATGATTAATTAATCATGGAAACATACTATAAAACTTTCCATATAATTATACTGGTTTAAGAGTAATGGAAGAAATTGTATAGGTAAGCACCCTGTATTGGTAAAAATCTGTACGTGATAAAGAAAAACTGGCTTCATTTTCGGTTTCAGCACACCAAAAAACATAAAGACCAGCCAAAATTATGAAATCAAAATTTTACATGTCGACCTGTGTTATTTATTTCCAGTTATAAGTGGATTAATGTAATCATTAACAGATTACAATGTTCTTAAATAGGAATGAAACCCTCCTAGTTTAAAAAAAAAAAAAATAAATAAATAAATTTTGACTTGTTACTTAAACTATTAATCAGCTATTATTTTTTCGCTATAAGAATTTATTTACTAAAAGAAAAAATATAAAACGTTTATAATTTTCATACATTTAATTTTATTTAAACGATTCGAAGTGATGTAAGAATTTGAAACATTTTAATTATTTTTTCGTATTGTTGTTTCACGTTTTAAGAGTTTAGTTTTAAAACTTTATATTATATTATTGATAAAGTAACCTGGAAGCAAACCTAATACTTTTCCCTCGTTAGCCGTATTTACTAGAATTACCCATTTACTTATGTAATGTTCATTCACAAATTAAGAGTATTAATTCTTAATAAAAAAAAAACAAAAAAAAAACAATAATAATAAATAAATAAATAAAAACTGAAACAGTGTGTGTGGAGAAAAAAATGCATCTATTAAGTTACACTGCTGGATACATTGACTGTTTTAATGGTGATTATTATTCATATGAAACTTATAAAAAGTTAAAAAATCATTAATTATTGGTGTTTACAGCGTATTATCCAAAAAACTATTCCGGACACACAGTAGAAGCAGTTTTTTTACTTATACAATGACTTTTTTCTTTTATCAAAGTGTTTTTCTTTTTAACCAAGCATGGAGGAAGACAAATACGGACATCCTCAAATAGAAAGTAATTTAATACTGATATTCATTTTCCTGTTCTTTTTGTGCCTGTGATATTCAGTGCTATAGTGAATACGTAAAAAACAAACATAAATAAATAAACGTACGTGCTTTGCTAATCACACAAGTAATATAAATTCATAACTTTAATTAATTCAAAAAATCTTGTAAGTAATTAATTAAGACAAGCACAAACTTTAAAAATGACCTCCAATTTCATGAAAGGGAAACAAAATTTCATTCTTTAAATAGCTTAAACATATTTTTCGCGACACTTCTACAATTATTAATTTTTCTTTAAAAGATTCATAATGAAATATGTATTAATAATAATACTATATTCAATTTTATAATACATTTTTATAATTTTATTTCTAATGAAGAAAAATTCTATTGGAAATTCTGTGTATGAGACAAATTAACGGGATAATTATATTTCGAATTAAATTTAATAGTAATTAAATAAAAACCGTCGTGCATTCAACTTCTACACTGAATAAAAACATTGCTATAGTTTTAAAAGATAATTAAGAAACACTAATTGAAGAGACGTTTTCAAAATTTTTTGCTTGCGTATAAAAAATATTTATGAATAGAATATTTGAATTATAAATATAATATGTATATTTCAGCGGTGGAAATTACATAACTAACAAGGAAACATTCAAAAGGTGTCGTCTTCAAAAAATATTTGAAAAACTACTCTTCCTAAAACACCAGAAAGTGAAAAAAAAAATATATCGGCTGAAATGAATTACAGTGACCACAAAAAATTATCAAAATTAAGCATATTTGGCGATTTCACATTGTTAGGCGATTGATTTTGAGTACTTGGCGGAGAAACAAAACACGGTTCTGTTCGTACACGGCAACCTCGGTGCTAGCGAACTGAACGCGTAACAGCGCTAAATCGCCAAATATGCTTAATTTTGATAAATTTTTTTTGGTCGCTGTAATTCATTTTAGCCGATAATTTTCTTCATTTCCTGGTGTTTTATGAAGAGTAGAATCATATATATATATTTTCAACATTTTTTTAAGACGACACTTTTTGAATGTTTCCTTGTAAGATAAAATCATTTATGAATTTAGGTATTAGTCTCATTCAAAACGTGATTCAATTTTAATGTAAAGTTACAGAGATCTACTTCCTGTTGTCAAAAAAGGTAAACTTGTTAATCTTCCTAATTTGGAAGCTGTTAAAGTCAGTAAAAACGTATCGCTAATATTTATGAAGTTTTAATTTTATAGAGTCCTTTACACACCCCTGAAAATTGTATTTAGTGCTTCATTAAATTTAACTCGTCATTTTCCGTGTTCTTTACAAAATATACATTATGACTGATTTATTAAAGTCAATATTCCAATCTTTTGAAATCGCAATAAACTATTTAGTTAGATAGTAATTTATTTATTCGTGTGTAGTAGAAAAAAATTTCCCTGGACGGAAAAGACGTTTCTTTTGTTAATTTCTTATAAATATGGATAGCATAACATTTCTAGATATGCGGGAATATGATAAAAAGTATATGATACAGAAAGAGATATGTATTAATATTATATCCAGTATATTGCATTAGGGAATATAAAGTTACATATTAGAATTTTAAAGTGGATAAATTTTATATTAGTTATTAAATATTATGGGTTTTATTTATTTATTTATTTATATTTTTTTAACAGTTTTGCGCATTCTATAGCATTGAATGCCTTGGTATATTTTATTGGAATAATTTAAACAATATTTTATT
This sequence comes from Salticus scenicus, assembly GCA_963930645.1. Taxonomy (NCBI): domain Eukaryota; kingdom Metazoa; phylum Arthropoda; class Arachnida; order Araneae; family Salticidae; genus Salticus; species Salticus scenicus. The sequence continues at coordinate 132,315,186 of OZ005657.1, read as the reverse complement.
AGTGATTATTATTATTATTTTTTTTATATATATTCTTTAAAATACGTACATTAATCTCTGATATAAAATAGATTTTTATGTAAGACAAAAGATAAAATTTTTATTATTAATAAAGTTAGAAAAATCATAAACAGAAAAATTTTATTAATTAAAAAAAAAAAAAGAAAAAAACTCGAAAACATTTACTGATAGCGTAAAAAACTGAGTTTAATTTAAATTCATTTTTAATGCTCGTAGACATTTCTTTAATATAGAATTTCTCTTATACTCTACATGCACTTTTATGTAATATGTCATGTCTTTTGAAATGCAAAATATAAGTGATTTTAAATTTATAATAGAAAATTTGGGTTTCTTTACTTTTCTAATTAAAAACTCATAATGTCTTTTCCTCTTGATTTAACTCCAGACTGTTTTTTAATTCCACGCTTTTTTTTTTCAATTAAGAATTAAATAATGGTTTGATAGGAAAAAAAAGGCTAGGTCAAATAATACAGTCTTCAAGAGAATCAAAAATAAGTATTTTTTTTTTTTTTCTTTTTAAGTAAACAAAAGATGAAAAGTTTCATTTAGTTGAATTAAATCATTTTAATATGCAAAAGATAAAGAACAAACTTCCACAGAGAATACCGTTTATTTTCTTGATGTGATTTTAAATATTTTTCAATAGAAGTTTATTTCATTATTAAAAGTTCAGAGAGTAAAATAAACTATTTTAGATTTGTTCCGAATTAGATAATTAAAAAAAAAAAAAAAAAAAATTATATAACGAAATAATTATTCAGGCGTTTAAAATATTTGATTTTGTTTTCAAAATAATTTAGTTTGAATATGTTTGTTGTAATTTTTATTTGTTAGTAACGCTACTGTCATTTTATACAAACTCGTGGTAATTAATGCCAAACATCCAGCTTCAAATGGATTTTGAACTATAAGAAACTCGCAAATCAGACAATTCCCGATAGCCTGACAGATAAGGTTTTAGTGGCTTATAGGATAAGATATCAAAGAAAGAAGCAGGAAGTTTCATAATATAAAGAGTAAATTAATTTCTAAGCGATTACAGAAAAAAAAAGAACATTACTTTTCTTTGTTAAATTTTCAGAAAAGTTATCTTCTTTTTTTTTTTTTTTTTTTTAATACGTTAAATTTTTATAAAACGCTTCTGAATTTTTAATTTTTCAAGAAATTTATATTTGTTTTCAGGTCTGAATAATTGCTCTTTCATATAAACATATGCAGATAATTTTTAGCAATTTACCACACTGTTAAAAATGAAATGCTATATTTCACCAGAAAAATGTTTCCAATTAGCTGCAACCAATTCTTTGGTGCAATGTTTCACCAGTTTAATTGTATGATTTCAGTAGTAAGTACCACTGAAATGGAGAAACTTTGCATAAGAATATTGCTTGCAGCTAATTGGAGCCATTTTTCTGGTGAAATATAGCATTTTATTTTTAACAGTGCAGCATTTAATACTGTAATAGTTAATAATATTTTCTATATATTTTACGTATTTTAATCTTTAATGTATTATTTAATAATATATTAAAGAAAACAAGAAAGATTAATTTATACCTTATGTAAATGTTCTCTGAAACCGCATCAAACGTATATTGATCATTATGTTTTGATGCCTCAGAAAATATGTAAATACATCTGTGTTTGAAAATAGCATATCGTGACCACTCTTCATTATGTTGAAGTTTACATTATATTCAATATAAGTGTAGTGTTTTATCATGAAGTATTGTTACTTTCCATCTTGTAATCTTGTCCAAATGCTATTTTACATCGTAAATAGATTCAGATTTTATCTCATAATGTCTGAGTGTTTTTCGTAATTATATGTATTGAAATGTTTTATCACCTTTCTCCACTTAAGCATGTTGTTTTCTGAACAAAGATTAAAGTCTTATATAGAATACATCGAAGTATATATTCTCAAATTACGGAAAGGTAACAAAATAGCAGATATTAATTGTCAAATAGTTAACTCATAAAAGTTTTTCAATAGAAACACTAATTAATAATTTGAACATATCATGATATAAAGATTTTTTTTTCCGCGGAAATTCAATTATGTATATTTCCTCTCCTTTTTCACCAGTGTCTAGCATAATTTTAAGAGGGGCTCTGAGAATTTGACGATGTTTTCTGAAACTTCGTTAAATTATAGTTTTTTTTTTTTTTTTTTTTTTCATACAATAAAGATAAGTCTTGTAAAATAACAAAAGTCATCTCGGAAAAACAAACCCTTAATACTCGGTGAGACTAATAGTTGCATGGGGGGAAATGGAAAGTAAAATTTAAAACTTGACCATCCTCATCTCATATTTATGTAAAATTTTAAAATTATTTTTATCAAGTTTTAAAACTGTTAATCTATTTATAATCATTAGTAGCTAGACTGTTTTTTTAATTAAAACTTCAACTTTCAGACTATTTTAATATGATTTATTTACTTGAATAAGGCTTTCTTCTGTTCAAGTTCATTAGGATTACATTTTTAGTCACTTTATGAAGAACTGAACAGTAATGCAGCATTATTTTAGTATTACTTATTAAAATCCTTCCTGTTTTTCATTCTCTTCCCCCTTTATTTCTTTCTTCTATCAATATCTTCTTCTTCGTTTTTATCCCTTTCCTTACAACTAACATCCGTTCTCTGTTCCAGTTTTTGAATTTAATAGTCTAATTTTTTTTTTACCAGTTTAAAATTTAACATGCTTATTTCAAATCAAGCTAATTTTGGTATACTTTCAATATTCGTAACAATTGACTTGTAAACAATTCCGCATGAAACTTTATTTCAAAAATGTTTTAGCTACGAAATACTTTTTCTAATCTTTTACTGCTATATTTTGTAATCTTTCATTACTAACATAAATAAATCAGAAGGAATCACTATATATGTATATATATATATATATATATATATATATATATATACATATATATATATATATATATATATATTTATATATATATATATATATATATATATATATATATATATATATATATATATATATATATATATATTGTAAATTTGCCGTAATGTTTAGCCAGAGTCTGTATATTTGCAGTTGTTTTCAGTTAACAATAAATAGTCGAGATGGCAAATCTTAGTTTTATATGTATACATTTTAAGTTTTAATTCTCAAAGAAAAATAATAAAATTTAAATATTTTTTTCTGCTTCGAAAAAAGTATTGCAAATCACTAATACCCTTCTGCTCTCCCTTCTACCTTTATTCAAATTATATTTACAACTAGCAGGCTTTGGCCGGTTCGCTGGTCACTATATTTAAATGAATTAAAAAGAAAAAAAAAAAAAAGAAAAAAAAAAGAATCACCCTTTTTATACCGCTTTCCAGTTAAAAATTGGAAATATATTTAAATTGCTTAAAACCTCACTTCGGGTGCTCTCTGCCTTCAACAGCGCCTTCCTCATCCTTAGAATCGCGGGTCTCTGTCTCTGTGCCTGCGAAAACACCTTACCAGTGGACTTCCATTTGGTGCTTATCGGATGACCATTTTGAAACGGACAGTACCGAAAAAAAATATTGAAGTAGCACTTTCCTATTTAAATCACAGCTACATGTGATCAAATTATTCGTACTATACACAGTATTAGTCATGCTCTATTTCCTATATTTTATTTGGTGTATCCTTTCGACCATAAATGACAGTAACGGACTGACAAACATGGTATTACATTATGCTATGTTCGCTACTTTAACGGTGTTTTAAACAACTATATGTTTTCGTGGTTTTATATATTTCCCATTCTAAATGCTTTAATTTGATTTATTTTGATTTATTTATTTAAATATTAATTTGAATGAATCAAATATTCGTGCTTGCCAGCGTACAAAAGCGCGGATATCTCTGAGTTACACATAGCAGCCCATTTATTTGTATGTTAAATTAGCGAAGCGATTGGTATATAGAAAAATAAATAAATAAGAAAACCTGATTATGGTACACCCTTTTTATAGCTATTTAAGATCTATGATAAAACTGTACCATGATTAGGCTCTACCTTGGCGGCTTTTGAATTATTGTTACCATTTTGACGATGGATTTTTTGTATAATTTCTTGTATAAAAAATGGGGAATTTCCTATTTTATTAATACTTTTATCGGTTGCACCTTTTAGTTAATTTATAAGAATCCTTCATAATCTGTTTATATTTTTAATATACGTGACTAGGTTTAAAATAGTTCTTGTAGAAATAGATTTTCAATTTTTAAAAGTGCATTTTTTCTATAAAATGATCTACTCAGTCAAAAGCAGATCATTTGTGTGACTATTATTTTCGTTTCATTATTATTATTATTATTATATGTATTATTTTATAATTTATTTATATTTTTGATGCGCTACTTGGCTTAAAATGGCTAATGCGAAATTAAAGCTCTTAACGAAAAATCTCATGTCTACTTGAGCACTAAAATTAAAAAATTCGCCCAAGAAGATCTATAAATAACGCTGATAAAATAAAAGTAGAGTATCCATAGAGTTTAAGGTATTAAACAAGCGCTATGCAATCGAATGAGAATTAATTGGCCACTTTTTGACCAACAACTTGACACGAAAAATATAGAAAATAATAATTATAACGAAATTAATCCTTTTAGAACTACATATATTAGCATCTTAAACTACGTCAACGTTTTATGAATATGCATAAAATTTTTAAAGTTATAATGACGTCAATTTTGTGTGATGAATAATTGTATTTTTTGATATTTTTTTATTGTTCATGTTTAATTAAATATATTAACTTTTCATTTTGAAAAAAAAAAAAAAAAAACATGAGGACGTATTTTTTTCCCAATAGATTAGCATGCTTTAAAGCTAGTTTTAAAGCTAATATAAGGTTATTATTTTCATATTTCAATTAATTAAAAAAACTAATTACAAATTTGAAAATCGGGTGCCGATGTTCACTCGGACACCTCGGAGGCATCATCATGTTGATTCGCGTCACTGTCTGAGCTACTGTCTTTGCGCTACGCTGCTCACAGACACACACACACATACATTGCCTTATATATATATATACATATATATATATATATATATATATATATATATATATATATAAATTGAAATGTAAATATGAAATAGATATATTAAAACCTCTGAATAATTTTCGCGGTAATCTTACACAAGATTTTTTTTATAAATAATTTACGGTACTTTTCTTTAATTAAATTTTTAACTGTGTGTATGAATAATTATTTAACAAATTTATTAGTTTATTCCTAAACATTAAAATTATAAATGGAAAATTTTCAATTATTTTTTCTCGCTTTTTTTTTTTTTTTGGATAGAATATGCTCAACTCGTGCTCCTTTATTTTTAGTAAAAGATTAATGAAAATATTTTAAAGAATTTTTAAACATTATTAAACTATATTTTTTTCCTTTGGAAACATTCCAGTTAATTAAAAATCTTCTAAATTTTCGCACCTTTCATAAATTAATTTAAAATGTCATTCCGTGCAAAATAACGTTTGAGCTCTTCGTATTCTAAGCTTATTTTTAAAGTTTATGTCAGTATTCTTTTTAAATATTTTTTAGTTAGTCAATTGTTAAAGCATTTCTCTGCAATTTTTCATTAGTAAGAACTAACCATTTTGGCTTAAAGAAGTAAATAAACGCGTTTTCGGGAATAAAATTAATTAAAATGAGGAAATAAGTTTTCAAATATGTAGCAAATAGTACTTGTCACGGACATAAATCGATAATAAAATTTACATTTCATGAATTTTATATCAGTTTTCTAAATAGAGTACTTGCTAAAAATATTTCTTATCTCGTTCTTCCGTCAGATATTTACTTGAAAAGATATCAAGATCTCTTCTTCCATTTTAGTTTGTGTACTAGAACTTGTTTTTTAAAAAGACTGTTTTAGTTATTACGGCATGTTTGTAGATTAAAATACACTAAAATTTTAACAGAAATTATTTTGTTACTAAATGTAATAATATTTATTTTGAGATAGTTTAGTGAAACATTTTTATCATTATGTAGCTGCCTACTACTTATACAGTGACGCTGACAATTGTTCACATTTAGGATTAACAAAATTTAATTCCATGAATATTATCTTGGAATTATTTACAATAAATAACAAAAATTTCGAACCCCTCTCTCATTTATAAACTCTTTAATAAAATTTCTTTTCCCGAGGCTTTTATATCTTAAAATTATTTAAGATGAATCAATAGAATTTAGAACCTTTCACTCTCTCATATATACACTCATCCACAAAATTTCTTTTCGTTTTTTTTTTTTTTTTTTTTTTTAATCTTAAAATTATTTACAATGAATCACAAGGACTTTGAGCTATTCAATTCTTCTCTCCTATATAACGCATTAAAATTTGGGCTGAAAAAAAAAAAATAAATAAAACTGAATAGGAATAAAAGTATATTGTGCAGAAAAAAAAAAGTTACAAAAGGAAAACAGTTGAAAATTGAATGTCCACAACATAAAAATAAATAAATAAATACAGACATGAACGCAAATTTCTAGCAGAAATCTACATCAATGAAAATTTTCATAAAAATAAATAAAAGTAAAATATTTGTTGAAAGAAGGGTTGTTTTTTAATAATATATAAAATGAATTGGGAAAATGTTTTATAACTATAAATGTTTTGAAATTTAATGCTGTATATGATCCAAATGTCTTGCTTGTTATATTATAAATGTATTTTATTTTAATTACACTGCGATGTGGAAAAAAAAAATCGAGCCCTGATACCATTCTTGCTAATTCTTATGTAAAATGACCTCCGTCCTAAATCCAAATATGATTCCCATTTTGTCCAGTCACCCACCTTTTTCCCGGGACACCATCCCCTTCCCCAATTTTTATCACTGTTCGGTAATTTTATGGCCATGAATTTGATTTGGAGAATGAAAAAGAATTAATTTAATACTTAAAAACAATAAAAAAATATAATGTTTAATAAATATCATTAATAATAGATTTAAAAAATATAAAAAATGTAATACATAACTTCAGTAGCAATCCCCCCCCCCCCCTAAATTTTCCCCTTGCCGCAAATGTTCATGTTTTAGAATTTTACGACTCTGTAGCCCCTCAGAAGATTCTAACTGTTAAAATAATCTACCCCCCCCCACTAAAAATCAAATTTATAGTCATAAAAGTACCGAAAAGTGGTAAAAATAGGGGGCCGTCCCTAAAAAACGGTGGGTGACAGGGCAAAATCGGCGTCATATTCGGATTCAGGAGGCCATTTTACATAAGAATTTGCAAAAATGGTTTTGGGGGTAATTTTCATGCAGAGCAGTGTTATTAAATTTCAATTCAGCCCATACACACATTGTGCCCGAGAAACGTTAATTGAACTTTTTATTGACACTCCAAGATTCACCGTCTAGATATTTTATCAGTCTGTGTAGTTTTCAGCCAATAACCTCACCACTTTCTGTAGTCAATATATATATAAGAGGAAACTTAAAATACGTATAGAATTTTAATTCTATCTCTATTACTTTTTTTAAATGAAATGTTTAAAACCCACATTTTTTATATTTAGACTTTAATTTAAGAGTACAACTATAAAAAAATGTATACTTATCCTTAAAAAACAAATTACGAATCTGAAAGTAAAAAAACTCTTTGTTTCAAATGAAAAGGGCATTAAATAAACGTCACATTTGGCGAAGCTAACTAAATATTTTCTGGTCGAACATGTTAGTATTATACAGAAGCAACAAGACAAAAATTCATAAAACAAAAATATTTTACGTTTATATATTTATTATTCATAGTAAATAATTTGCTACTGAATGTTCAGATTGCACAATATATTTGCGTGTTTTTTTTTCTTTTTACCCGTACACGCAAACAACTTGTCACGCCAGCTGTGATTATCTTCTATTTAAAATTTATCTCTGTAGATAAATATATATGCTTATGTCTTAGACAGAAATTGCCCTCGAAAATTAGGTGTTTTATTTACGGAAAATTACATTGTATTAAGCAAAACAAAAGCTTGCTTTGCCTTGGCTGAATGCTTGTCATTAAATATTACAATTAAATTGTTATTTCGGGGAAGAAATGAAATTTTTATTGTTTTAGTTCACTGGAACAGTATTTTTCTTCCAAGAGCTTAACGTGTTAGATAAATTTCTGTGACTTAATACGATTATAAAATTTTTATGTTTATTTATGCAATTTCTCATTTATTAATGTAAATATTAGAGTTAACACAAGGAACATTAATTTAAATATTAATTTTTTAAATAAAAAAAAGGATGTAATCAGAAGGTTACGAGTATATAAAAAAGAATGAGTAATAAAATAAAAATGTCAAAGAAGAAGAAAGGGATATTTGACAAATTACTTAGTCAAAAATTATTAAAAAGAAGTATTATATATTTTCTTGATAGAAAACTTGGTCACAATTCAACGACATCACATGAAGAAAGGAATTACTAATACCCCTCAGTACCCTTTTCAGAATAATACGACTTTGCTATTATTTTGAATAAATTAATCTAGTACTACTTACAACTTCGAATTGTTTCAAATTAGAGTCACCGTTTTAGTGTAACTATTTTCGATCTTCATTCTAATTAACAAATGCATTATGCACTTTTATTCGATAGTGATGATAGAGAAATTTTACAGAAAAAACACAAATAAAAATATAAACAAACAAAACATATTTTCTTCGAGGGATCATATGTTTACAAATGTTTTTTTATTTCTGCCTTCATGGGGAATACAAATACCGTATTTTAAATAGAATTGGAACACCAGACCAGACCAGAGAAATTTATACATGGAATATAAGTGAATTGTCCTTTATAGATTTTACATATTTGGAATTCAAATATATCATTTTTAAATATGATTACTTGTTTTTAGAACAAAATCTTTTTTTTCTACCTTAAAAGTAGAAAAGTTTTCGAATAAATTAAGGGTTTTTAAGAAAACAATGAAATTCCAGCCTTTTTTATAATATTTAGTAAGTTATACGCGTGATTCATTTCTTTACTTTTGGAAAATTGACACAGCAACTTGCGTGAGTTGAATAGTTATCAAATATTTATCAACTTCATTCTTTTTTAGTTTTAAATGATAATGTTGGATATAAGCCAACATACGTCTCTTGAGACATATATAAGATTAGGCAGCCATTTGTTGATATATATGTATCTTTTGATAAATCAATTGCATTTTATTTTTATGTTACAAATAACTGTTAAAAATAAAGAAACTCTCCAAAAATCTTTAATTTAAATCCTATGAGTATTATAACATTTCTGAAATTGTTATTTAGATATTTATGTAGACTAATTTTATTATTATTCATATCAATAAATAAATATTTCCAAAAAGTACTGAATAAATCGATCATACTTCACTCCATTGCATGATATTTTGTATGTAGTTATTATAAGTAGTTATTATATTTATTGTAGTTTATTGTTAATTGAAAAAAAAAAAATGTTAATATAGTTTAGAGAATTGAATAAAAATACGTGGTAATTTTTATGTAACACATTTTTTGGTGAAAATTTTATTTTATATTTTAGCTGTTGAATTTCTAATAAAATATGAGCATATGAATGGAAATTCATAAAATTTTGTGAATATTAATGTAAACTAAATACTTATGTTTTTTCTTTTAAGTTTGAAATATCAGAGAAGAAAAAGAGGGGATCATTAAAAACTGCCATAGCTAGTTAAATTTAAACTGTTAACCAGTAATTAATATGATTTCTACAGCGTAATTAGAAAGAGAATGAAGATGAATATTAATTAAATATTTGTAAAATAATTAATTTGTGTGCTTTATGAAATAATATTTAGTGTGCAGTAGGCCTTTTTTTTTCGTGTAATAAATAAATAAATAAATAAACAAAAATTCATTCATTTATAGTTACGTAAATGTTATATCTAATAAACAATTTGTTGACTAAATGGACATTTTAACAGACATTTTTTACTTTTTATTTTATTTATTTATTTTTTAACATTGATTTCTTGCAGTAATTTGAAACTGTCCGGAAAATGATGAATGTTGTTCTGGAATATTGCGGGAAATGTCATTACGTTGTTAAAGGAAACCTTGCACTAAGTTACAGAGATGTCTATCTACAGATGGATGCCTTCAAAACACGGTCATTGATATAAAAATCACGCTCTCTCTATTAAAGACAACAGTCAAGGTTACAGAGAGTGCATGTTTGCGTTTTATATATGTAGCGCAATGAAAGTAACCGGAATTATTTTTATGAGAAAATTGGCTTTGCTATTATTCGCTTTGTTGCTCCGTGGTTCGGGAAGTTTACACATATCCGATTTTGGTATGAAAGGACACTGCTGTTTTATTTATGGCTTACTGAAATTTTCTAAAATTGCTTTTTTAAACATGAAAAAAAAATTGAAAAATATATTTTTTAAAAGTATGAATAAATAAAATTAATTTATGATTAGAGAATAAAAACTTCTTATATTTTTAGTTTTAAAACTTTGTATTTGTGTCGTCAGATTTGCAATATCAAAAGAAATTTAATTTAAAAATAAAGGTATTTTATCAAAGTATAATATTCTTATACAGAATTGAAAATCTAGTTTTAATTTTTATGTGTAAATAGATTTAAAAGCTCAATAAATTTATAATATTTAATAATAAACGTTATTCCTAACGATTTGCACAAGTGTGAGCCTCGACTCCAGGATCACTCTTCAAGTGCTATTAATGTAGAGGTTAGAAAGATATATTTCCTCGTATTGCAATTCACAATATTATTAGTGTATTTTTAACAGTAGTAATCTTCAGTTAATTTTTTATATTCTACTACTTAAAGACCCAAATATGAATTTTGCAATCTTGCAGTAATTATAGCTTTATAGTAGGAAATAGGATATAATTACTAAAGCTCAATTACATAATAACGTTATAAATTATAACACTTTTTCTTGCATTAGATTTACAAGTTAATTTTTGCATTATACGGATACAGACTTTTAACTTTTTCTTATAAAAAAGGTTTAAAGATCCTTAAAGAAAATAAAAAAAGAATGCAGGATATTACTTGCTATATATTATTTTTATATTATCTTAATTAAGAGTTAATATAAAAGATTCATATTTCATTTAAGTAGCATATTTTAATCTTAGGGAAAATACTGAAATTAGCTCTTTTCAAAATGCTAACAACTATTAAACTAACTAAAAAATATTTTAACTTTAGTCGGAGGTTCTATATTTTTTAACGTGTCAATTTTTGGGGCTTGTAATCTATAAATAAATGTTAATTTATTATGAAGATGGCTACCTAACAACACTTTCAATATATTAAATAAAATTAAATAACTTTCAACTGGCTGGTTTCATTTTTCTTCTACTTTTTATAGCAGAATTAGTGAGGGTGCTGTTTTGTTTCCGAGATAATACTCAATATAAAATATAATGAAATGTATTGTTCTTTTCTTCTGTAATAATACTGTAAGGATAAACAAGGTCCGCCAAAAGTCCCCTCCACTCTCTTATATCGGAAATATGTGAAAACTTTGAAAAATGGCGAAACACTTGTTCAATGAATTCGAGGGGATCTCTTTTGTGAAAAAAATTCGCGCCCGGAGGGGAGGGCTGGTGGGGTGCTCAGGAGGGCAACTTTGAAATTTTAAATAAGAAAGTATATCTTGTTGTACATCCCTGGAAACAACTCTTCAAGACAACGAATTTAATATAAATAGTTATGTTCTGCGATGATTATTAAAGTAGATACATGAGTATAAAATCCACATTTCAAAACTGGAAAAAAAAAAAAAAAAGTCCCCAACCTCTCCTATCTCGGGAATACGTCAGAATTTTGAAAAAAAATAGTGAAACATGTGTCCATTGAATTCGAAGGCGAACTCTTTTGGTAAAAACAAATTTCAGGCTGGGGAGAGAGGGGGTAGGGGTGCGCCGTCGGAGAACAACTTTAAAATTTCAAATGAGAATGTATATATTGTGATATATCTCTGGAAACGTCTCTTTAAGACAGTGAATTTGATATAAATAGTTTTGTCCTGAGATGATTATTAAAGGAGATATATAAGTATAAAATCCACATTTAAAAATTCTAAATACCCATGTACCCCCTTTAAAAATTATCGTAGGACAAAATTATTTTTATCAAATTCATTGTCTTGAAGAGAAGTTTTAAGGAATACATCCCAAAATATACCTTCCCTTTTGAAATTTTAAAGTTGCCCTCCCTAGCGGTCCCCCTAGCCCCTACAGGCCCAAAATATTTTCACTAAAATAGATGCCCATCGGATTCATTGAAATTCAATGCATTTCCGAGATAGGAGGGGAACTTTTGGCGGACCCTGTAGAATTTCCCCCCTTTAAATTAGTGCGGAAAACTCATAACTCAAAAAGAAAAGAAAAGAAAAAATAATTAACAGGAAGTCCAAAAACAGTATTCTAAATCTCTATCATATGCAGACGCTACGTGAAAATTTTTGTTAAAATTTGAAGGAATAATTTGTGTACAGGAACATCCAAGAGAATTCAAATACATTACGTTATATTCACGAAATTTCTGGTAGGTAGAATTTAACAGTTTAAGACTGTGCTGAACAAAATGAAATGAACATATATTTTTATATGTGTAAAAGTATGTTTCGTATAGACTATGGTAAGAAAATCATAAATTATTTTTTTACAGGGCTACACGAAAGAATTACTGTATACTAAGGCTGTACAAGAAAATTTCTTGAAGTGAATTTCAAGCTGTGTTGAGTGTTTTCCATAATGTACTAAACATATGCATATAATTTATCTACAATGCATAGAGCTCCCTAAATTAAAACACAAACATTCTTGGCTATTGAATATAATTGATGGACGTGCTTTACTAAATTTTTCGAAGGAAATTTGCTTAATAATGATAATTATTTTCTAATGACCATATGGTAGACAAAGTATTGTTTGAAGTTAAATTCTCAAAGCTAATATTTTATTTATTTAATTACTACTTTGCTATAATCACGCATTGTAAGAACCCCTGAAAAAGAGCGGTTCGTATGTATGGAAGTTTTTTATCAGCATGATTTAAAAAAATAATCGCAGGAAATTCAAATTTGATATTTTGGGTATTAGATGAGATACCACTTGAAAAGTTTGGCCAAAATTGATTAGTTTTGAAGAATTATGTATGAGAAAATTGTTTAAATAATTTGTAATAAACTTTTAAAGTTAATAACTTTCTTTTATTTATATAAATATTCAAACGAGTGTACGAAACAGAAGTAAAGGGATTTACACAGAGATATATGTTAAAAGAACTGCTTCTAAAATTATTTTGAATTTTTTTAAAAATATATTCATATAAGTACTTCTTATGTTACCTATGAATTTTTAATCTGTCTTTATAGTATTCAAATGCAGGTTAAAAAAAGTTGTGTTAATGCCCCACTAGATTATTTAATATAGAAACATTCATTAGGTCATATAGTTTAAAGGAAAAGATGTTTTTCAAACATTTGTCGCATTTAATTTTGATACAATTAACTTCTTATAAATAAGTGACTTTGAAATCGTTGTTCATTACATTGTTCGAATATTTTTGTCGTTATGTTTAATAACGTATAAGAGGAAATCATGGAAAACAGTATTTAAACTTGTAAATATTTCTAAAAAACTCATGTATTCAAAACAGAAGTATTAATTATATATTTATTTAAGTTCTTCATTTTATTTTTAACAGAAGCGTGTAAAGATTTTTTTTTTTTTTTAATTTAAAGAACTTTTTGTGAATTACAAAAGTTATAAATTTTCTCTGATAAATTTATACAAAGCACGAGTTTGAGAGATGTATACAAAATTTCATATACTGTTATAGATTATTTTTTAACTTACAACCATTTTTTTTTAATTATTATTATTTTTAAAATTAGCAGAATAAAAATTCTAAGTACGTTTCATATTTTGTAACGCATAATTTTAATGCATTTTCATGTTTTTTTTTTTTTTTTGCCTTTTTTTTGGTCAAATTTTAAACGACTTTTTTGCTGTATTCATACATATATATATATATTTATTCTTAAAGAAATTTATATGCATGACATGGAAATCCAGAAAAAGAAATTAATTTCGAAGGGTAAACAGTTAAAATGAGTATCAAGAAGTTTCTAAAAGTAGTTCTTTTGGGTGCAATTGCATTCCAATGATTTAATTTTTTTTTCAATATTTAGAAGCGTGATAAGACTCAAAGTAAAATCATTTTAGATTCCAGATGCTGAAAATGAAAACGTTTTCCGATTTCTTCAATATTTTTATGGTATCTTCATAAAGAAACTCCATCTTCCTCAGAAGAGATTTCTTTATTTTATTTTATTTTATTTTATTTATTTTTTATTTATTTTTTTTTGAAGATAAACATAATTTTTCAAAAATTTTACTTTCTGTGTAATGTGGAATTCTTTAGAAATTATTTTTACGAAATTATTTATATATATATATATATATATATATTATTAGAAAGCGACTTTTTCATAGTTCTATATGTATTATTTCAATGAATTATATATATAGTATATATAATTGAATGCTGTTACTGTAAAATATTTTGTTAGAATTTGTAGTTCTCATTAATGAATACTCATTAAATAAACCACTTTAACTATTGGACTATTTGTGTGTTTCAACATATATGTCCGTGAAATTTAATAAAACAAGGTAAAGGTAAAATGTTATTAATCATTTATCAGTCTGTTGTCAAAATCCTTATTATAGTAAAGTGCTGGTAAACTGATAGGTATTATTATCATTATTACTTTTGAATAAAAACGAATAATTAACGAATCAAAATATTATAAATATGGAAAGCTCAGGTCATACAACAACTGTCTTTACACATTTCGAAAATCATAAAAAAAGACAAAAAAAAACTAAAGAAATGCATAAAAGGTAAAAAAAAGTTTCAAATTCGCATTCAAGCTGAAAAACAGAAGTTTTAACATCGACGATAAAGGTGTTTTTTAATGAAACAGTATTTTGATGGTAATAAAAAAACAGTTTTTGAAAATTGTGCTTTAGTCATATACTCTGCATCAAGAAGAATATAAATTAAAGTTAAATTTAGCAAAAGTTATAAAAACAAACCCATACAAAACAACAAATGTAGAATACAGATTATCAATGTCCAACTCTTTAGGTTGAAATTTTATCTTAATAGTCAACCATGAACTCATATTGTATGTTTCAGACTCAGCTACCTGTTTAGTTTTGTAAGAATTAAAGTGTGTCTGCTTAGTTTTATAAGAATTAAAATGTGTCTTTACTGTACAACTTGACACTTTGTATTCTCTTTGTATTCTCTTTGTATTATAATTTTAGTTAATTATAAATCTTTAATAATTACTTTGAGAATAATATTCTATATCATTGTTTTACATTATTATTTTCTTTTTCTTGCAGGTAAGACGCATGTCTTGAATTCCATTATGAAGATAATTACTGAACTATTAAGTAATTATTATTTATAATTTTGTATAATATTACTGTTTTATATTCATAGCTGCCACCTATTTCGATTATTATTAGAACAATTTTCGCATTTAACATTGATATTTTACAAAAAAAAAAAAAAAAAAAAAAATAATAATAATAATAATAATAATAAAAATAAATTTTCATAATTACTACTGTAAAAATGTTATATCCAATATTTTTAGACTACAAGAAATATTGGTAGTTATGTATATTATGTATTAAACTTGTTTTAGAACTTCTGTTATTTAATGAGTCGTTTGTAAGAGTAAAATATTTGAAAAAATCATATTTTAACAAAGAAATATTTTCAACTTTCTTGCTGGTATCACATGAGTTTTTTGAATTTCTTTTTAATTTTGAAAAAGCTAACAATAAATCCCTAAAAAGTATATACGTAAACAAACAAAATAAATAAAAATAAATAAAACACTGTTTGAGGTGTCATTTTAGATGAAAAAAAAATAAATAAATAAAAAATTCATGCACATTTTGAATTCTACAGCGATTCTCTTTGCATATTGTCATACTTTTAAAAAACATGCAGAAATTCGATTTTCAAAATGTTTTATTTGAAAATATCTCGAAGAATTTCAGAACTTCCTCTATGGTGAATAAATGTACAGTTTACAGAAAAATATCTCTACAGTTTAGATAAAAATTTTTATTCATAGTTTAGGAATATTTAAAAGTTGAAGGATACTGTACTTAACGTGAACAAGAATGTATATAGTGATTTCATCAGAGGCAAAGTGTTGGGGATAAAGCTCAAGGGAAAATAATGGAAAAAAAAAAAAAAAAAGTCTTCAAGCGGACAAGTGAGAAATGGGTGATTTTGAGACAAAATATCGAACATATAACGGAAAGAACCGACATGACAGTTGATAAGATGAAAAAGAAAGGATCAACTTTTCATCAACCCATGGTGGTAAACCAAGTAATTCCCAGTGTTACCTTCTCCAACACTTCAAATGGATCAGGGAAACGGGAAACCATATCAAAATTTCTAGTTTATTGTGAATAAATAATAGATATTACAAAATTTATTTCTGTGCTATCAAAGATTTTGGATTTAAAATATTGCTTCAGTGTATTGGAGGTTTCCGAATCCTTACATAGTTTTATTCAGAAGAGAATTGTATTTCGAATGCGGGAAAGTATCAAATTTATTAAATTTTATTTTGTTACTAAAAATCATATGATATTTTTGAAAGGACTGTGAAATACCATTTGAAGGGAGCAGAAGGTTTTTATTTTAAATCACGAATGCATGAGGTATTATTGAAGGGCTTATTAAAGAGATTTTTTTTTTTTTTTTTTTTTTTTTAAAGTTAGGAGCGCCAAATGCATTTGGATTACACGCTTTTATTATTAAGTAAATTTATTAAAAAAAATTAACTTTTGATCGAGAAAACAAAAAGGAAATTGTTTATTTTAAAATTACGATAAAAGAGATTTAAAAATTGTTTTTAATATTAAAAAAAAAATATATATATATATATATTTATTGTTTATAAACAAAATGATGCTGAAGCATTTTCTAAAATCAAATACAGTTTGAAGTTAATAACGAATAATGTACTATAATGTACCATCGAAAGATAATGATAAATTATATTAAACAAAATGTTTCAAACAGGAAATTGAATAATTTCGAAAATATATGTTATTTGAAGTTTCGTTCGAATTAAATTCATGCTTTTGAAAGGACGGAATTTGATGATGCAAACAGACAAAATTGATAGATGTTAATAGACAGAAATTCTGCCTAATCTTAAAAAAAAAAAAAAAAAAAGACACAAAGGGCGAAAATTTTATATTCTAAATTTGTATTATTAATTGAGGTAAGTGCACAGAATTGCGACATTTTTAGACAAATAAAAAGTACCCTGATTTTTTTTTTAATAATTTAATGTCTAATACTGTATAATGTACAAAAAAAAAAAAAAAAAAAAAAAAAAAAAAAGAGCTAAAAACTACCTTTTTATAGAATTTTAGCATGCAATACTAAAATTTGATATCGATAATTAAACCAAATTTTTGCTATCTTGTTAAGTTTTTATAATCTTAAAATTACGTATAGTTAAATCGTAATTATATTGAATATTCTGTCCGTGGCAAATTCTTAAACAAAAGCCAATCCTTAATAAGAATGAAACATGAGTAAATGAACAGTAATTATGTTGCATTTTAATTATATCATGGAAATATAAGATATTTTTCTTTAATTTACTATTTTTTATTAAGATATTTTTCCAAATATTCTAAATTAAGTTAAAAAAAAAGCATTTAGCACAAGGCTTTCACAAATGGTCCAACTATGTTTTTTTTTCTTTTAATGTAAAAAAGTTTAAAAAATATGCCCTGAAACTTCAACATCTTTTTCTAAAAAATTGTTTTTGTTTTTTAGATGTTGCTGTTATTATTATTATTATTATTAATTTTAAGTATTGAAGTTACATAACATTAAACGGAATTTTTTAATTTGATCGAACATTTCTAGAGGATTTTTTAAGAAAACTCGACAAATAATTGTGTTACTGTAAAAGGAGAAAAAAAAAATAGATATGTCGTATTAATCTGTTTGATAAAATATTTGTTCTTAAAAGTTTTTTATAATAAATGAGTTGCACCTTTAATAATATTTAAGTAATAAGCAAACAACTTTGAATAAACACCATAAAATGCAAGAACTCTCAATAATAGTTTGCCGCTTTGATTGTAGCATTCTTTTTGTTCGCCTGATGAAGGATCGCGCTTTATTTTGACCAGAAACAATTGTTGCGAGTTTTTCTCATTTTAGGGTATTTATTCAAAGTTTTTTACTTTTTACTGTGTTTTACTTATTTTTTACTCATTACTTATTTTTATTTATTACGGGGCTTTAACAACATTTAATTAGTTTTATAAAGTTTTTTGCCTGGAGTTTTATAAAATATGCATAAATTAAAACGCCATATATGTCGAAAAAGCAACTATAAAAATAAATAAATAAATAAAAAGAGAGAGAGAGAAAGAAAAAAGAAATGATGATAGGAAAAAAAAAATCTGGAGTGACTCCACTCGACTTTCCGAACATTGAGTAACTAACAGTTTTGTAGATAAAATAAAGAAAGAGGTGTTGCTACACAAACAAAAAAGAGAAGACCATAACAGAGTGTTTGAGTATTTTTCTCCATATATCACACGAGGTTTTATTTAACGCTACTGAATTTTGAGCCCTTAGATCATAAGGATAAAGAATATTTCGTTGTGTCCCTGTAAAAATCTATAAATGCTAGATTCACCAAAATGCTTATAGTTAGTGCAACAGTGATTTATAATATTCATACAAATTTTCAGCTCAATTGAATAAGGCGTTTAGATGCTATCGCTGGTCTCATAGGCCATAAAGATAAAGAATTTTTCTTTGTGTCCCTGTAAAAAAACTGTAAGTGCTAGATTCACCAAAATATATACAGTTGGTTCAAATGTGACCTGTAACATGTGTACAAATTCTTTGCTGAGATTAATAAGGCGTTTAGACGCTATCACACTTTTAAAAATTTGGCAAAGAATTTTTCTTTGTGTCGCTGTAAAAAAACTATAAGTGCTAGATTCTCCAAAATCTATACAGATTGAGTATCTGTGACCTATAATATGTGTATAAAGTTTTTGCTCAATTGAATAAGGCGTTTAGATGCTATCGCACTTTTAAGATTTTGGTCCCTTGGCCATAATGATAAAGAATTTTTCTTTGTGTCCCTGTAAAAAAACTATAAGTGCTACATTCACCAAAATCTATAGGGTTCGTACTATGGTGACTTACAATATACGTACCAACTTTCAGCTTATTCGAACAAAGCGTTTAGACGCTAGCGTGTTCACTCACAGACATACACACATACATACACACATACATATACACATACATACACACACACATACATACATCATCGTAAAAATAGTGAAAACGGACTCGTTGGACTTCGAAACGTATAGAAACATCAAAATCTCGAATTCGGATTTTTGACATGATTACAATACTTTCCTCACTATAGTGTTCGGAAAGTAATAATGATGGAAATTGTATGGATTGATAGAAATTGCTCTGATTATGAAGCCTCATTCATTAATTTCCTCCATTTATTTTGTTTCTCAATGGTATGTACATTCATGGAAACATACAAGTTTCTCAAAAAAAAAAAAAAAAAAAAAAAAACAATGAGAGAGAAAGAAAAAAGAAAAGCAATAAAACAATTGCTTTTATTTCAGCTATAAATCGCAAAATATTTCATCACTGTACAAGGGCATTTTTAGAAAATTTAACATACTGCATTAGAGAGAACATACTGCAATCAGAATATAAAAATATCCCATAAATATTGTGATACATTTGTAAATGTGATACATTTTACTAAATAATTTTTAATTACGCACACGCAAGAGTTACAAAATTTCTTCTGCACAAATTAATAACCAAATGTACTGAGCAAATTATTTAAAAACCTTTAACAAATATCGTGAAAATACCAAAAATGTATCCTCGATAAAGTAAATTGAATTTCAATTCCTGTCTCTCTGTCAAAAAAGAGAATAAAAGGAAATTAAAAAATAGACGGTTTTAGCCAAATGTTTATTGTAGTTCAATTTGTGTTAATATAGAATACTTTGGTTAAAAATGAACTTGGATAAAACTTCTTATAGCTTTTCTTTCTTCCTCTTTTTCTTTTAGTTTCATTTTTAGTTTCTCATTTATTTATTATTTTTTTTAGGAGAACTCTGATTTGGTTCATTTTATTGGCGAAAACTTTCTGAATTTTCCCGATATTTATTTGGGAACTTATATGTAAAAAAAAAAAAAAAAAAAAAAAATTTAAAAAAGTTCAAATGACATTTTTTTTTAACGCTTGCACTTAAGAAGTTAAAAGATATTTACTAAAAATGCCCCTATTTTGAAAAGGATCGTAAATTATTGGGTGTTGTGTTTAATACAGTATGTCAAGTTTTTTTAAAAATGACATTGCATTGGGTTAACCCAATGCTTGTTGAAATTTTCTAAAGAAGTTTTATATTTCCATGAATACATATGCTATACAGATGCAAATGAAAATAGATATTTATAACAAGCCTTATAATCACGTGCATTTCCTGAATTAATTTTTACAGAGTCATCCCAAACATAAACATTTCTTTGATTTGTAGCTGTACATATTTTACCTACGGGGGAAAACATTCATTGAAATATATGTTTTATAATATAATCTTTACAGCCCTGAAGTTCTAAGAGAAATTATCAAATATTGCATGATATATTCGACAAAACGTCTAAATTCGAAAGTGTTCTGTTACAGCAAATATAACAGTAAACTTATATAACATAATCGGTTTAATATTTGGTTTATATAACAAAAACCAAATACATTTATATTGCTATACAATATACATAAAGAATCTAGAAAAGGAATATTTACGATTACACCGTTAAAAAAAAAAAAAGTATTATATATTCCAAGCAATATGAATACAAAGCAAGTAACTTTTTAATTAATCAGTTTTCTAATGTAATGCACCTTTAAATTTACAAAATTAAATATTGAAAGTTCATTATTTTCTAGATTTTTTTTAATTATAGAATTTAATATAAATCTTATATTATCAGAAAAATATAAATATGATACACGCACACTACACAAATATACATGCATATATATACACATATATAAATATGTATGTATGTATATGTTTGTACATATTACCGTTTAAAAATGCATTATATATTCCAAGCAATTTGAGTACAAACCAAGTAATTTTTAAATTAATCAGTTATAAGTAATGCATTTTTAAATTTACAAAAATAAATATTAAAATTTCATTCTCTCTCTCTCTCTTTTTTAGAATTTTTTTTTTTTCTTTTTTAAATTATAGAATTTAGTATAGATCTTATGTTATCATAAAAACAAATATGATACACGACACATACACGATATATATATATATATATATATTATATACATATATATATATGTGTGTGTGTGTGTGTGTGCGTGTGTGTGTGTATCGTTTACTATTTTCGATTGCGTTTAAATTACCCCTTTTCAATTCAAGTTTTTGTATCAGTCACTTTTTTCTTATTGAAATTCTTATAAGAACTCCGCTCAAGTTTCCATTTATAGAAAAAATAATCTTTCGGCCAAAAACTTTTTAAAACTCAGATCGGGGTAATTTCGTTCGGAGAGAAACTCTTGTGAAATAAACTATCGTTCTGAATTCAATAAGCATTTTTATGAATAAAGTCTCCGAACTTTATAGGAATTTCCTAAATTTATCATTTAAAATGCTTTGTGATAAAATATATTTATATATTTTACATAATTTATTTTTATTTTTATAATAAAAATAACGTACAGTATTTTATTTATTTATTTAATTATTTACTTTATATATATATATATATATATATATACAATCATTTCGAAAGTATTTCTAATGTCATTTCGAAAATTCATATTTCTTGTAGGTATTTCTTTAGTTTATACTTTATTGTAAGAAATAACTGAAATGGAAATATTACGTAAAGCACTATATGATTAGTAAAGTTTCCTTTATTATTATTAACTTGTTTCAAACTTTCGTTAATGGTTATACTCAATGCTGTTTAGCATTGTTTACTGTAAAACTAAAATAGTTATTACATTTTGTAATACTGTGGTCAATAAAGATTTGTCAGAGATAGCTATGAAAATGTTAAGTGAAAATTAAGTAAATAAAAACTGCATTACATAGTATGAATTGTTAGTATGATGCGGTAATATAGTAAACTATATTTATAGAGTATTTATATGCACGAAATATATTAAAAACCTCGTTATAAGTAATAAAAGTTTTATTGAAAATTATGTGCAACATTTTTTAAGCTCAGAAAGAGGATGAGTATGTTAGAGTAATTACAGTCGTTTCTTTGAGTACTTTTCATAAAATTTTCGAAGGAAATAACAAGCTTGTTGAAATCAATAGGCCTTTGAAAACTGAAAGTTATTTCGTTACATACAGGGCGCCCCAAAATGGACACTGTGATTTCAAATTCAAAAGTCTCAGATACAAAGATCGATAAAATGTTAAAAAAAAAAAAAAAATGTATGGTTGTCGTGAAAGGTGTAAAATTTCCATTGTTAAAACGTTCTGACGCTATAACTATATGCTCTGCGTGTCGAAGCACTATTTATCGGGATTGCGTATTCGGATTACAGCATATAACGCCACCTATTGGCGACTTTCGGTACTAATTTTGAAAGGTCTGTATAAACATTTTAATGCTTTTTTTTTATAACAATACCTCTTATTCCATTCCATTGATTTTTGGGGGCATCATTTTTGATAATCCTGTATTTAAAACGCCAACCTAACATTGGCGAATTACGAAAAGTCACAATTTGTTTGATCTTTTATTGAAATTTAATTTACAAACTTACAAAATTGTACTTTGAATGATTTGTAATTTAGCAAAATTGAATTTATGGATACAAAACTTGTGTTTGTTAAAGGAATTAATTTGTATTAGTTCCTTACCATACTGTAGATATAAAGAACTTTGGTAATCGTGAAAATATTCGTACACGGTTTTTTTGACGTTTTTACACGTTTTTAAGGTGTAAGGGAATAGAAAATTATAAAATTGAAGTGGTGTCCGTCCGTATGTTAGTCAGTTTGTTAGTACGTTATTTATTTAGTTTGTTTGTCAGACAATGTAGTCGATTTTCTACCTCAGTTTTTTTTTTTTTTTTTTTAAGTTTTTATACGTTTTGAAACATGAAAAATCAGAGCATCTCAAAACTGTCGTGATATCCGTTAGTAGGTTAGTCAGTCAGTTAGTTAGTTAGTTAGTATGTTAGTCTGTGTACCCATTATTGCAAGAAAAAATTATCTTAAAGAGGTTGGAAAACATTAAATATCTCTTAAAATACTGGCAAGAACATTATCAAATTGAAACATTCTAATTTGAAAACTTCGACTGTTATTCGAAATTTACGATTTTCTTATCATGGGAGAATAGGATAAAACTTCGCTTAAATATGCATTAAAAGGAATATTTTTATCGTAAAGATATCAGACCAACATAAAAATACCATGTATGATGCTGGCATGAACACCATTGGCAATGAAAGTTCTTTTTAAAAAAAATTCATTAGTTATTTAAATTCAGGCCTTTTTTTAACGTGGCAGAAAATAGCAAAATTTCGAAAAACGTCCACAATAAAGAATATTAGTTTCTCATCCTATTATGGGTGTAGAGAACTTAGGTAATCGTAAAAATTTCCGAACACGGTTTTTTGAAGTTTTTACACGTTTTGAGTTGTTAGGAATCCAAAAATTACAAAATTAATGTGGTGTCTGTCCGCAGATTACTCAGTTTGTTAGTACATTAGTTAGTAATATTGTATTTGATTATTTGACATTACACACTTTATCTGCAGAACAAATGATCGTAAAGAGGTCAGACGAGTTTTAAATAATTACTTATGATATTAACAAAAACACTACTGATTTGCAACATTCAATTTTTAAAACTTCGTAAGTTATTTGAAGTTTACGATTTTCTTAACATGGGAGAATAAAGCAAAATTTTCCTTAAACGTGCATCAAAAGAGATATTTTTAAGGTAATAGTTCCAGATCAGCTTTAAAATACCATGTACGGTGCTAGTAGGAACATCATTGATCATGAACATTCTGCTTTGAAAATGTCGTAAGTTATTAGAAATTTACGATTTTATTAATATAATAGAATGGGGCAAAATTTCACATAAACGTCTATAGTAAGAAACATTTTTATCGTAAAGGTATCAGACAACTTTTAAATTATTTTTTATGATACTGGCATGAACATTATTGAATATAAATAGTTCTAATTTTAAATCTTTCGAAATTTAATATTTTCTTAACGTAACAAAATAGGGAAATATTTCACATAAACTTGCATTATGAGATTATAGCATTTGAAATAGTATGGAATTGAATGAAAATTAAAATCGAAAGTAACCCAAATAATTAGTCACTAAATTAGGATAATTACTAATTTAGTAATAGGTAAAAGTTTCCTGGAGATAGCTTAGTAGGCCGGACATTTCAATCTGCAGCCATATTGTGTTATCGACTGAATTTATTTCTTTTAAGATAAATATAGTATGCCTTATAGTAAAAAAATATGAGAAACAATAATGTATGATGGGAACCGAGTTCAGTCTACCTATAACAACTAGTATGTATATATATATATATATATATATATATATACACTGTAAAAAATTTGCCTTTTTTGTTGCCAGAAATTCTCTGTAATTTGAGAAAATTTGCAGAAATTACGAAAAAATTACGTTGTCAGAACGTATTTTCTCAAATTACAGAGGATTTCTGGCAACAAAAAAGGCAAATTTTTTACAATGTATATATATATATATATATATATATTATGAAAACCTTTGCAAATATTGCATAAGATGAAACCAAGTATTACATGAAGAACTAGGAAGAGCATGAATAAAGATTTCTGAAAAAAAAAAAAAAAACAACTTTTCAACAAAGGCAAGCAACATCAATACTATCCAAGGCTCAGATTGAATGTTGCATGCAAATTAGGATTATTTATGTCATACTGTATGTAATTTGCTAAAAATTTACAGTATGGAGAGCCCAATAACACCTAAAAGGACGTGAAAATAATTTCAAGCTCATAAAATGAAACTTACTTTTAAAAACTACAATCACTAAGGTTATTTAAAAAATTAAAATTATTCTTAAGAAAAATAATAAAACTAAAATTATTACCTACTTTATAGTTGCAACAGTATATTTTGCCTCAATCTTTTAGTGTAGCCACAAGGCTACACTAAAAATTTGAGGCAAAACATGTGACTGTTGCAAAGACTCTACATTTAACTGCAAGATTAACTGTAAATAGACTTAATCTTGCAGTTAGGTGTAGAGTCTTGATTAAAATCTTTACTTAATAATTGAAAATTAAATTGAAACTTAAATTTAACTAATAATTATTTTAACAACTAAACCATTATATTTAAATTAATTTTTTAAAAAACATACAACCTTTATTCTTTATGTTGACTTGCGACTAGTTTCGCATGGGGCACCCCAACTTTTTCACCGGCGAAACGGTGTTCGAAGTTTGACGAAACTGACGTTTCTCTTTAACTTCTCCACTTTTAAAGACTCGGCGCCACTGACGATCGAGTAGTACCCCATCGTTGCCATTGCAATCATTAAGATGAGGTAAAATTTCTAGAGACTCCCTAACCGCGGCATAATTGTGGTTTTGATAATTTGCTATTTTTCTTACATGTTCAAATTTAACATTTATATTTTCGTCTCTATTTACTTGCGTTAAAGCAGTGGTTATTTTTCCGGTTGCATTGCCATGACTATGTACTTTTATGCGCGTTTTAATTTTTCTTTTAGTTTTACCAATATAACACATTTCTTTACCGTGGCTATCATTATGAGTGATTTTATATATAACGGCCGTTTCCAGTGGGTTAATATGGTCCTTATCACTTCTAATCAGCTGGAAGATATTCGGATTTGTCTTGATGGGTATATTTATATTATGTTTAGCGGCAACTTTTTTAATCTTGTTTGAGGTTCCACGATCGTATTAAATTGAAGTGGTGAATTTAAGTGACGGTTTTTGAAAATTGTTAATTTAAATTTCTTAAACTTATTCTATACAATTTATCTATTAATTTATCATAGTCATGACAATGCAACCGGAAAAATAACCACTGCTTTAACGCAAGTAAATAGAGACGAAAATATAAATATTAAATTTGAACATGTAAGAAAAATAGCAAATTATCAAAACCATAATTATGCCGCGGTTAGGGTGTCTGTAGAAATTTTATCTCATCTCAATAATTGCAATGGCAACGATGGGGCACTACTCGATCGACAGTGGCGCCGAGTCTTTAAAAGTGGAGAAGCTAATGAGAGACGTCAGTTTCGTCAAACTTCGAACACCGTTTCGCCGGTGAAAAAGCTGGGGCGCCCCATGTAAAACTAGTCGGCAAGTCAACATGAAGAATAAAGGTTGTATGTTTTTTAAAAATTTAATTTAAATAGCTTTACTTCATGGTTTAGTTTATTGTAAAGTAAACCATTATAACTGAAATGAATTAAGTTTTAATTTAAAATTTCACAGACATAAAATTTTTTTTTGTTTCGTAAATTAAATTCGCAATTACAGTTGTATAAGATTTCGCATTTGAAGTCTTTATTGGATTCAAAATGAATTGAATTATGGCGCCATCTATTAGACCATTGTCAAATATCTCAAAATTCTCATAAAGTGAGACAGGGAGAATATATATATAGATATAATTAAATTTTAAATTTAAAAATCAACTTTTTTCTTCTGTTAAGAGGCGATTATAATTGAAAAATCACAAATTCTTTTAAAAAATGCACTTTCTCAAAGTAGTAGGGATTTAATATAGAAAACTGATTAAAAATAAATGATGAGAGAAAAATGCATTCAAATAGACTTCAATTATTTTTGCGCTGTTTTACTTTTGTTCTTTTCAATCCTCTAATAATAAGATTAAAAGATTAACTCAAAATTTATTTTTAACTAAAACATAATAAAATTACGTTTTTTTGTGTGTGTGTGCAGTAGTCTTTTAAAAAGGTTGAAAAAACAGTCATCCGAGCAAGTTAATTAGAAAACGTTGTGAAACGCTTTAAAATATGTCAATGGAATATAATCCTTTTATTATCTTAACGGAAATTATTTAACAGAATTTAATCTTTTCTTTTAAAGAAAGCTGAATATAAAAGAAAATTAAAATTTTTATTAAAAATAACGATTTATATGACTCATTTTAGCATTAACCAGAGTAATTCGGAATTTCCATTAGTATGAAGAGTAGAATTGAAAAAAAAAAAAAAAGAAAATTAAATTACCCTCCCTGTTCGCAAAAAATACCCACATACAGACATATAATGCAAGAGAAGAGAATTACGTAATTATTTCGTAGCGTACTATTGAAATATAAAACCTATTTTATCACAACAGAAGATGGATATATTGGAGAAAAAAAAATAATAATAATAAAGAAAGAAAGAAATCATAATTTGTATTTATTTCTCTTTGTTCACTTAATATTTGAAGTAAGTTTGTTCTGTATTAAAGTATACATCACTTTTGCAGAATAATGAAGTTTACAATTTTCAGAGAGCTGCTAAAATAATGAATGCATTTCCGTATACTTTTATGAAAGAAAACATATACTTAAAAGGCAAGACTTTGATTTTTTATACGTATTTGCTCTAATTAAACGCATACTCATGTAACATACAACTATTTGATAATTACTATATAAAACAATTGCATTTTATTTGATATGTTCATTATCAGGGAGTGGATGTTGATAAACTAAAAATTTCCAAAAATGCTCTTAAATTTCACAAACTGACAAAATGATTCCTAATGAAAATAATATTTTGCTATATTTCATTCATAGTTTCATGCCATATTTTTTTCCTTTCAAAATAATTAGAATATGATATTTAAAATTTTCTATGAAAGATAGTTTATAGAGGATTTAAAATTTCAAAAATAATTATCTAGAAAACATGCTCAAAAAAACATTTTTAATTTCTTTGTTTTGGGGCTTTTAAATATAAAAGAATGCTGCTGTAACTGAAATCTATTAACATTTTGCTTTCGAAAAAAAAAGAATACAATGTTGCTAAATAGCCACTTTTTTTCTTGTAATAATTTCGCGAATAAACATTAATATTAAAAACTTCAGAAGTTTTCTAAATTCTGACTATTCTGAAAATTTAAAGTCAAAATGAAAAAAAAAAAAAAAAAAAAAAAAAAAAAAACTGCCGGACATTATTTAATTTGAAGTTCTGCAATATAGAACACATTAAGAACACAATAAAGAACACATTAATTAATTCACAATTTCTCTTAATGAAAATTTACAGTCGGTAACAAAAGTCTCCGAACACTAGCAAAAATTCCTATATAAACAAGTACACTTAATACAGTTTTGTTAAATAAATCCTTGTCGAATCCTATTTTTAGACTGACTAAGAAGAGGATTCGACAAGGATTTATTTAACAAAACTGTATAAAGTGTACTTTTTTACATAGGAATTTTTGCTAGTGTACGGAGACTTTTGTTACCGACTGTACATAACATGAATTTTAAAGCTTCTTTATTTTAAGTTAAAAATTTGCAAAAAACAAAATATCTCCTATCATTATGAGTATAAGAAAGTATTTTATTTTCGTTACTTCTATTTATACAAAGTAAGATATGCTTAATGTCACTAACTTTAAATTTTCTTGTAAAATAATTTGATAAGTGCTTAATGGACTTCGATTTTCTACTCGAGGGATTTAGGCGAAGATGGTATGCATTCCATGGGAAGAAATCAACTGAAAACTCCGAACAGTCAGGCCGACGAACGTAAACTGGGTTCGAACCTGTCATCTCCAGTCTTCCAGCATAAAGAGCGGAAGCTATTTGTCATTCGATCAAATTGTCATTTTCAGGAACTATATGGCTTGTTAAGTTGTAAATCTATTCGATATGATAATTTATAAGCTAATATTCACCATTTTTAGAATTCTTTGCATCTGATATTAAATAAATACAATTTAAACGATTATTTGACAATATGCATTAACAATTATCTAAGGTAATTGCGCCACTGCATTTTTCAATATCAGTTTCTCAAAAATATTGCATCGTAGGGAATAAAATGTTTATCAGCCTAGACATTCCTTGTCGGTGATTTTACTTGAATAAAATATTTATAGGGATGAAACTCTACTATCGTGTAAAATGTTCCATATAAAATAGATGACCTTTATGAGACTAAAGATGGTTTCACTGTCAAGTCAAAATTTATGAGCATTAAGTCTACGCTAAGCTGCTCTTTTTTCTCTGTTTAATAATGCATTATAATGGAAGCTTGGGAATTTATGTTTTTTCCCCCTCTTACTAATCTGATCATTATTTTTTTTTCTATTCATTCATATATTTAATTGCAAATAAACATCTTACTTCTTTTGATACTGATATCGATACAACAAAAAATGAAGACTTTAGAGGAGATACATTTAATTTTTTTTTTTTTTTTCTGGACGGAGTTTTTATTTCAGTTATTGTACTTTTACGTAGGACGTCAATTTAATTCCGCAATTGCCGACTTTTATGATTTCTAGCTACCGTTAATTTGTAATAGAAATCTTTTATAAATTTCAGTAACATTGTTCACTGATTAAATTAAATAAAAATTTCTATTCAATTAAAGTGTTATTAAAACTTGATGAAAGTTGACATCTTTATAATAAATTTTATATTTAAACAACAAAAAATCGCATAACAATAATCAAAAGTGCTCATTTTGACAACAATAAAATTTTTTGAATGTAGACATACTTGTCAAATATTTTGTTGTTTACTTAGTTATTAATGCGTGCGTGGTTTGAAGCATAAGTATGTTTACTATTAATAAATTCAAGAAAATCGGGTTAATGTTCCACAGAAGGTTTAAAAAATATCGAGAAATAAATTTAAGATATTTAAATTGCCAAAAAGTAAAGAAACGTGAAACAAAAAAGATATATAAACTTGAATAATTGTTCCTTTTCTTTTTAATAATTGTATTAGAATATGATTATTTCAATATGTTCTTCCTTATAGATCATTACACAATTATATTTCATAAACAGTATTAGTTTCCCATAATACTATTGATATGATGGCGACTTAGGCAATCGTTAAAATCTTGTTTTTTTTTTTTTTTTTTTTTTTTTTTGTGTGTGTCTGTGTGTGTGTGTGTGTGTGTGTGTGTGTGTACACGATATCTCAAGAAGAAATGGTCGTAAAGAGATCGGACCTGTTTTAAAACATCACTTATGACGCTTGCAAGGACCCTATTGAATTACAACCCTCTAATTTAAAAACTTCGTAAGTGATACGATATTCTCTGTTTTCTTAACATGGCAGAATACGGCAAAATTTCCTTTAAACGTGCATTAAAAGGAATATTTTTATATTTTCGTAAAGATGTCAAATCAGCTATCAGATTAGCTTGGTTATGATGCTGGCATAAACATCATAAACAAATTACTTTGAGATTTCTGTAAGGTATTCGAAATTTAATATGGTAGAATAGGGCAAAATTTCTCATAAATGTCCATTTTAGGAATATATTCATCGTAAAGATGTCTGACTACATGAATAATGTATCTAACTGAACGGTGCGTAGCCTACTAGATGGAATATTTCAATCAGTAACTGTGTCGAGCGATCGGCAATTCCATTTCTTTTACCTTGAATACACTATTTACCAGAAAGTATTTGGACACTTTTAAATTTAGACGTTTTGTGAAATATCTGGAAAAATTCTTCACGAATCATCTTAAAACTTTGGGAGTATAAAGAACATGTTATACCTCATATATTTCTGTAAAAGGTTTATCCTGAAGAAAAAAAGGGAACCAATACAAAATTAAACAATAATAAAAATGTTTTGGATCATTCTGTAAAAATTAGTTCTTCGAATGCATTTTTGGCTAAAGCATGTGGTTATAAGGATGTTTCTAATTATTTGTATAAATTTTTATGAGGCTGGAGGTATAAGGATTTCTTTAATAAATTGAAAAAAAAAAAGAACTTTTTTAATTAGGACACATAGAGTATTAGACCTAGTGCAAAACCATTTTTAGAAAACTTGGCGTACTACATTAGACATAGCGTACTGCAAACAGAATGCAAAAATGGGAAATATCTTACGAAATAGGAACATTTTTACTAAATAATTTTTAACTACGCATGCGGAAGCTTTATAAAAATTTCCTTTGCATAAAAATTATTGAGGTACCAATATGAAAACCAAAAACACATATAGGGTAAATTAAAAAAATTATGAGCTATGGAATGATCAGAATTTCAGCTCCTCCAAAAAAAAAAAAAAAAAAAAAAAAAAAGAAAAGAAAAAACGAAGATTGTAGGAGGTTTTACCAGTATTTATTTACAGTCAGCGAATACTGTTTTACCATTGGACATTGATTGAATCAAAATAAAAATGTGAGTAAAACCCAGTAGAGTTTAGCTAGGAAAGGAACTGAAATTTTGTTCATTCTGTCTTTCATAATCTTTTTTTAAATTTAAACGATATATATTTAGGACTCTCTTATAAGAAGCTTAATACTTTTGGCTATTGAATTATGCAAAAGAATTTTTTATAAAGCTTGCGCATGCGTAGTTAAAAATTATTTAGTAAAAATGCTCATATTTCGTAAGACATTTAACATTTTTCATTCTGATTGTAGTATTCTGTGTCGAATGTAGTGCGCCAAGTTTCCTAAAAATAGCTTTGCATTGGGTCTAATATCCTACGTGTTATAATTTAAAAAGAGGCAATTTTTTTGCAGTTAAAAAAAAAAAAAAAAAAAAAAAAAAAAAAAAAAAAAAAAAAACGTTATATCTCCATGAATGTATGTGATAGCCTCACATATAATTAAAAGAATCCTCATATTTACATGCTTCAGCCGAAACGCATTTCAAGCATTACTTTTTACTAGATGACGTAAAACATTTTTTTTTTTACTGTTTCTCTTTTTCTCTTCAGGACAAAACTTTTGCTGAAATATATAAAGTGTAAGATATTCTTTACACCCTCAAAGTTTCAAGATGATTCCTATAGAATTGTCTAGATATTTGACAAAACGTCTAAATTTGAACGTGTCTAAATACTTATTGGCAGATAATGTGTAATATGCCCAGTAGTAGAAATTTATTACACAAAATATGTGATGGGGAACAGAACAGAATCTGCATATCCAACTAGTTTTTTATAGAAAAAGAATAGATTTTTTGTTGTTGTTGTTTATTTATATATATTTTCTCTTTAAAATATTTGAGCATTCTTAAAACAAGATAGTGGATGAAAACTTTTGAAAAATTTCAAAATACAGGCACACACACACACACACACACACAAAGAGATGAAAAGAAATGAAAAAAAAAAAAAGAAAAACATAAAACCTTTTTTGTTTTGTTTAAAATTAGAAAATAAATAGTTTTTAATATTATTGGGGATTTTTTTAATTCGTGTATTACTTTCAATTCCTGAATTGAAGACCTAAAACCACATTGTAAAAAAAATGTAAGATATTTGGGTAAAGCAATGTTCCAAATTGGAAAGCTCTGTTTATAACCCTAAATTTCAACCTAAATTGGATACGAGACCAATTTTCGATAGAATTGTTTGTGATTTATTTTTTGCAGTGTACATACGTGTACATGCGAAATGCTTAGATTTTGTTTAGATCATCTACGCATGTTAGACTTTTTTTTTATAAGAGATGAGTGATACAATATATTCTACAATGTCTTTATTTATTATAGACAAAAGTATAAAATAAGATAGTGAACCATACATGACAAGTTTGTAAGCTCAAAATAGATAGATTGTCTGACTCATTTTGGGTTACAAACAGAACTTTCCAATTTGGAAAATTGCTTTACACAAATATATTACAAAGTTTTACCTATTTTAGATTTTTTTTTTTTTTTACAGTGCATAATAACGAATGGAATTTCTTTATAAAACCGTATTTTACTTGTAAAATTCCTCTATTGAAATAATTTACTATTAAAATCTTTTTTAAGCTTATTTAACTATTGTATTATGTTTTCTCTGAACTGCATATTTAAATCCGAATATTTGTAGTATCAATACTTTGATCACATTCACATTTAAAATTATATTCCTTTACCTTAAAATATATAACAAAGTTAAACAATCTTATGATATTTTAAGTCTTGAAAAGAAAAAAATTCGTGATGTTTCAAATGTATGTAATGTAAAGAAAAATAATAATCAGATGTAAAAAAAATTTAAGCTTATAATACAAGATTTACATTAAATGAAGCGTGTCACCACTTTCTTATATCTGTATTGTAGATAAAATACTGTTTGACATTCAATTTTTAACACTGACTTTTTTTTTTTTTTTTTAATACACTGAGTAGAAAAATATACCGCCTTCATCTAGAATGAATAAGTGGTCATTTTCTAAATCCCTTTACTAGAAATATAGATTTCTGAAATATGCGCATAAGGCACGCCAATAAACTGGAAAGACGAAATGATCGAGAATTTCTAGTCTACACATTTCTAGATGGTGAAACGATATTCTGAATCTTTTGTATTGCGAGAAATTCTAGCTTGATTTTCTAGAATTGGGTCATAAACCAAGATTATAGCTGCCGAAACCTGCCTTTTGTATTGGCATTTATTTGCAGAGATTTTTAAATAACTTTGAACTCGATAATATAAGCAAACGCTCTAGAATTCTAATAGGGGTTTCTAGAATTCGCTTTCAAAGGGAACTAGAATTTATAAGGATGACATGTCATCCTTATAAATTCTAGTTCCCTTAGAATAGAGCGAAGTCAGCGAATACTGTTTTACCATTGGACATTGATTGAATCAAAATAAAAATGTGAGTAAAACCCAGTAGAGTTTAGCTAGGAGAGGAACTGAAATTTTGTTCATTCTGTCTTTCATAATTTTTTTTTTTAATTTAAACGATATATATTTAGGACTCTCTTATAAGAAGCTTAATACTTTTGGCTATTGAATTATGCAAAAGAATTTTTTATAAAGCTTGCGCATGCGTAGTTAAAAATTATTTAGTAAAAATGCTCATATTTCGTAAGACATTTAACATTTTTCATTCTGATTGTAGTATTCTGTGTCGAATGTAGTGCGCCAAGTTTCCTAAAAATAGCTTTGCATTGGGTCTAATATCCTACGTGTTATAATTTAAAAAGAGGCAATTTTTTTGCAGTTAAAAAAAAAAAAAAAAAAAAAAAAAAAACGTTATATCTCCATGAATGTATGTGATAGCCTCACATATAATTAAAAGAATCCTCATATTTACATGCTTCAGCCGAAACGCATTTCAAGCATTACTTTTTACTAGATGACGTAAAACATTTTTTTTTTACTGTTTCTCTTTTTCTCTTCAGGACAAAACTTTTGCTGAAATATATAAAGTGTAAGATATTCTTTACACCCTCAAAGTTTCAAGATGATTCCTATAGAATTGTCTAGATATTTGACAAAACGTCTAAGTTTGAACGTGTCTAAATACTTATTGGCAGATAATGTGTAATATGCCCAGTAGTAGAAATTTATTACACAAAATATGTGATGGGGAACAGAACAGAATCTGCATATCCAACTAGTTTTTTATAGAAAAAGAATAGATTTTTTGTTGTTGTTGTTTATTTATATATATTTTCTCTTTAAAATATTTGAGCATTCTTAAAACAAGATAGTGGATGAAAACTTTTGAAAAATTTCAAAATACAGGCACACACACACACACACACACAAAGAGATGAAAAGAAATGAAAAAAAAAAAAAGAAAAACATAAAACCTTTTTTGTTTTGTTTAAAATTAGAAAATAAATAGTTTTTAATATTATTGGGGATTTTTTTAATTCGTGTATTACTTTCAATTCCTGAATTGAAGACCTAAAACCACATTGTAAAAAAAATGTAAGATATTTGGGTAAAGCAATGTTCCAAAATTGGAAAGCTCTGTTTATAACCCTAAATTTCAACCTAAATTGGATACGAGACCAATTTTCGATAGAATTGTTTGTGATTTATTTTTTGCAGTGTACATACGTGTACATGCGAAATGCTTAGATTTTGTTTAGATCATCTACGCATGTTAGACTTTTTTTTTATAAGAGATGACTGATACAATATATTCTACAATGTCTTTATTTATTATAGACAAAAGTATAAAATAAGATAGTGAACCATACATGACAAGTTTGTAAGCTCAAAATAGATAGATTGTCTGACTCATTTTGGGTTACAAACAGAACTTTCCAATTTGGAAAATTGCTTTACACAAATATATTACAAAGTTTTACCTATTTTAGATTTTTTTTTTTTTTACAGTGCATAATAACGAATGGAATTTCTTTATAAAACCGTATTTTACTTGTAAAATTCCTCTATTGAAATAATTTACTATTAAAATCTTTTTTAAGCTTATTTAACTATTGTATTATGTTTTCTCTGAACTGCATATTTAAATCCGAATATTTGTAGTATCAATACTTTGATCACATTCACATTTAAAATTATATTCCTTTACCTTAAAATATATAACAAAGTTAAACAATCTTATGATATTTTAAGTCTTGAAAAGAAAAAAATTCGTGATGTTTCAAATGTATGTAATGTAAAGAAAAATAATAATCAGATATAAAAAAAATTTAAGCTTATAATACAAGATTTACATTAAATGAAGCGTGTCACCACTTTCTTATATCTGTATTGTAGATAAAATACTGTTTGACATTCAATTTTTAACACTGACTTTTTTTTTTTAATACACTGAGTAGAAAAATATACCGCCTTCATCTAGAATGAATAAGTGGTCATTTTCTAAATCCCTTTACTAGAAATATAGATTTCTGAAATATGCGCATAAGGCACGCCAATAAACTGGAAAGACGAAATGATCGAGAATTTCTAGTCTACACATTTCTAGATGGTGAAACGATATTCTGAATCTTTTGTATTGCGAGAAATTCTAGCTTGATTTTCTAGAATTGGGTGATAAACCAAGATTATAGCTGCCGAAACCTGCCTTTTGTATTGGCATTTATTTGCAGAGATTTTTAAATAACTTTGAACTCGATAATATAAGCAAACGCTCTAGAATTCTAATAGGGGTTTCTAGAATTCGCTTTCAAAGGGAACTAGAATTTATAAGGATGACATGGAACTATTTTTTCTAGAGCCACAATTTCGATTCTACATATCAGCTACAGAATGTTTTCTCAGTCTATAATTACGCGTTTTAAAGTTCCCTGAATACAAAAATTAATTTTTAGGGGTTGGTATGTATGTCTGTCTATTATCAGCTTAACTTAAAAACAAATAGTTGCAGGAAATTCGAATTTGTACCTTGAAGATCAAATGAGGGTGTCACTTCAAAAGGTTGATAAAGACTGGTAAGTTTCAAGAAGTTGTGTCTGAGAGAGTTTATTTTCAGTTTGGATTAAACTTTTAAATTTAATAACAGCTGTATTTTTTTATATGTAAATGTAGACATTATACTCAAACGGGGAGTTGAGGGAACAAACTT
Source organism: Salticus scenicus (assembly GCA_963930645.1). Lineage (NCBI taxonomy): Eukaryota > Metazoa > Arthropoda > Arachnida > Araneae > Salticidae > Salticus > Salticus scenicus. The sequence goes on along the minus strand of OZ005657.1, from coordinate 132,278,436 downwards.
TCACAAATTATAAAGCATTTAAAAATTTATTTTTATATACATTATGATGCTATCCTATAAGTATTTAATCCATATCATAGAACTACAGTTTAAGCTGCTTTGGTTTTTCTCAGCAGTTTAATATTTTGCTGTAATATGTCAGAGTAATCTGATTTAAAAATTATATACATATTAAAAAATAAAATTCAGTAACAGATATAATGATTTCCCCGTTTTAGAATTATAGTATTTTTGAAGCGTAATGAAATGTAATAAGATTTTACATTATTATCGTATACAACAAATTATGCTGCAGGCATAGGTCTGTATAGACCTGATTACAAAATAGCCATTTTTCAAATAAGCTTCATATAAACTGATTTATAAAATATTTTTTATCTGACAATGTAAACAATGAATTGATTTTAACAACAAAGGAACTTACCACAATCGGTTTGAACTCAAAATATTCGTTCAAAATGTGTTACTTAGCGCTAAGATTTGAAGGAAGATAATGTGTATTATCAAATATTAGTAAATTCAAAATAAAGGTTTTATATAAAATAAAACGGAAATTCATTTCAAATTTTAATTTTGTTTTAACATTTAGACGAGTGAAAAATCTTGGATCCTAAAATACGAAGGACTTTTTTTTTTTTTTTTTTTTTATAAATAAATAATAGGATTAAAAACACACATGAACTAAATTATAATATCAATATATATAATACCAAAAGAAAGAAAAAAAAACTTGTATAAAATGAAATTTTATAAATGATTTGGAACTGACTGAACTTATAAACAGCTAAATGTACAAAAGAATTGTGTAAATATCAATTCTTTTGTACATTCGTTCTGCGGATTACTCATGCTATTATTCCTTTTCTAGTGTACTGATAAGAATGTACTACAGAATGGTTTTTTGAATTCTTTGAGAGATTTCCACTCACGTTCACATATTTTCATTTTGGTATTGAAAAATGTTGCTTGTGCTTTAATACACTCGGTAACAAAAGTGTCCGAACACTAGCAAAAATTCCTATATAAAAAAAGTACACTTCATACGGTTTTGTTAAATAAATCCTTATCGAATTGTGTTCTTACACTGACTAAGAACAGGATTCGACAAGGATTTATTTAACAAAATCGCATGAAGTGTACTTTTTTTACATAGGAATTTTTGCTAGTGTTCGGACACTTTTGTTACCGACTGTACATAAGAAATTATTAATATGCTGCAAGATTTTCGCGAGTTTAGCGTTAATATTACTGCCAGAAAGCATTTTATAAAGCACTTCTAAATCCATTTGATTTCAATCCAATTCTAAAATTTGTTACTTTAGCGTGCCTTATAAATACGTTTCTGAATTACCTTACTTCAACATTGAAAACAAAACTGTTTGTATATTTATAGGAGGGGTGTTTATGAAAATTTGTTGAAATTGAGTGATTGCTCGTGATTCTATTAACATTTACCTTATGTCATGAATCCTAAGAAAACCAGAAATCAAATAAAACAGATTTCTGATGTTAATAAAAACGGTTTTTTTTAATATTTGCAGGCAGTAAAGCGACCTTCTTATTGTAGAAAAAATTGCATGAATCTAAGAAGATTATATTTTATCAAGGATTCTGATTAGCCTTCGTTTAATTGGTTTCTAAACATTGATAAAATGTATGCTAAACCATGGCCAAATGTAAATTTTCATTACATATTCACAACATATTCATTACAATTTTTTTTTTTTTTAATGTTAGAACCATTTTCTATAGTTTTCATAATTTACGAGTAAATCAATTTATCATAAGCAATTATAGACATGCAGATACATTTAATGAGAAAAAAAATAGTTTCCTTTTAAATTTATCAACATAAATGGAAAAATAATTGGTAATTCCTATGTTCTTTTATAGAAAAGTTCTAAGATATTTTAATCCTCGAAGTTCTACCAAGAATGATGAATAAGTTTTATTAATTGAGAAAAAGCATATGCAAGATGTGCATTTTAATTTGCTCTCTCTGATAAACATTCATTAATATCTAAATATGTCTTTAAACAAACTTTCAGATTTCTTATTATTATTATTATTATTTTTTTTTGTAAATCGCAGATGTTTGAAAAGAAATGTAATGAAACATCACAGACTTTTAATACTCCAAGCTTGTCAAAATTCCTTAATTAGCTCATCGATTTTCTTTTAGTAAAAAAAGGTTGAAAGATATTCATCAAAAGTTAATTTTAAAACTGTAAAGAAAAAAAAAAATCTAGAGAAATAAAAATTATAGCTGTTAAATTTTAAGTGTTTGAATGTCACATCGGAAAGAAAATCAATAATTCACTACTCTCCTTATTAAGGAAATTTTTAAAAATATATTATCTTTTTTAATTGCATATTTAAACACAGAAAATTTTAATGGGATGTAAAATGTACTGCACTGTAAAATGAATTAGACACATATAAATGCAGAATTTATTAAAATATTCTGCTACTCTTATAGTAAAAGGGATGGAAACTCAGAATAAAGTGACACATTTAATAAAAAATAGACTTAGTTTTCGCTTTTTGTCACTTTATCTTTTCGATATCCAAGAACAATACCTTTTAATATTGGCTTTGGATATCATACATTTCCATATAGACAAATTTTATGATTAGAATTACAAAACTATGAAATTTCGTGATATTTTTCATATACACCTACACAACTCGAAACATTTAATGCTCTACTGGTGTAAGTTTACTTCTATTTAAATGCTTAAAAATAAAGATTTAAGCGAAAGGTTTAATTATTTTTATTTGTAAAGTGAACTGATTATGAAACTATGATATTAATATATTTTTTTCATTTATAGTTTGCTCAGTATATTTTCTCTGTACATTTAGGTATATTAAAAAAATACGACTGAAACCTTAACGTTTATAGCTTCATATATATGCAATGATTGCTATAAAAGTATAAATTTTACACTCACTCTTTAAAAAATGCTTTAAAGGGTTATATATATCATCACGAATAAACTTGAAATATTAAGGAATCACTTGCGGATAAAAAACAGTGAAAAGGGCGAAAACTGAGAAAACATTAACACATTTATAAAAAAAATTGATTCGTAGTGCTTGGTTTTTGTCCCGTTATGACTTTCCGATACGGAAGTATATATCTCTTAAAATTATCTATTGATATCACACACATCCATATACATAAATTTTATGGTTAGAAATACAAAATTAATAAATTTATTGATATTTTTCATATACACATACATAACTCAAAACCTTTTATGTGTTACTAGAGTAAGTTTGCTTTTATTTAAATGCTAAAAAACAAGGATTTGAGAGAAATGTTTCATTAATTTAATTTTATAGCTTTGTGAACTGATTAGTGAAACAATAACATTTACCAGCTTTTCTCATTGATAATTAGATCTGTCTAGCATATTTTTTCTATACTATTTAGCACCATTAAAATATACGACTGAAACCGTAACATTTGCAGCTTCACATATAGTTTCGATAAATTCTGTATAAGAATAAATTGTACATCTATTCTTTAAAAAATGCTGTAAAAATATCGCCAAGAATAAACTTGAATTATTAAGGAATCACTTGTATATAAAAAAACAGTGAAAAGGGCGTGAATTGAAAATAAGTTGACACATTGACTGAGTAGTCGTTTTTAATTACGTTATAATTTCGCCACATCCCAGAAATATACAACATAATATAGCTACTGATATCACACACATCCACACTAGAGTCCTGCGTGGGTTCAGTACACTTGACCCACACCCGACTCGTAAATAGATAATGTTAAATTTTTAAATTATAAGACACCGAATTGAAATTCTATTACACAAAATATAATTATATTATTCAACAGCTCCTTTAGAAAATTACATATTACATAAAAAATAACAAGTATATATATCTAATTACAAACAAAACTTCAGTGAATGATAAAACAAAATTTCAAATCTTTAAACATATTATTTTTGAAAAATTCATGGCTCCAAACATTTTGAGTGTATAACAAAAGCATAAATAAGGAAGTAAATGTACATTAAAAGAGAAACAAATTTAGCATATAAAGTTTTAAACGTTTACTAATAATATTTACGTGATTGTAATTAAACTCCCATTATAAGTCATCGTGCTTTTAATTACTATGGCGGAAAAGAATGTCAGCTAATCTCTGCATTCAAAAAAAAAAAAGCGTAAAAATTTCTTTGAAAGAGGGAAAACCTGCGGGTACCGTACCCGACGAAGGACTCCAATCCGACTACACAAATTTTATGGTTAAAAGTACAAACTATCAAACATAATGATATTTTTCATATACACATACGAAATTCGAAACCTTTATTGTTTTACTGGTGTAACTTTAGTTCAATTTAAATTCTCAAAAACAAGGATTTGGGAGAATTGTTTTATTAACTTCATTTTTTAGTGCCCTGAACTGTTTAAAAAGTACGACTGAAACCGTAACGTTCACTGCTTCATATATATGTGAGGAATACTGTATAAGTACAAATTGTACATTCATTCTTTAAAAGGTGCTGTAAAAAGATTACATTTTTCAAATTCTAGTTTCTAAATATACAAGGTCTGTCCCGAAAGTAATGCGCCCCATTTCCTTCTGCCGCGACTATCCGTCGTACAGGGTTGCCGCTTGCATGGCAGGGTGGGTGGAGTCTTGGGAACACAGCGCCACCAGCGTCATTCGGCTCCGACCTCCTGCAGAATCACAGTGCCTGTTTCAGTGAACCCTTGTGTGAGTGCTCGGTCGAAATCAAGATGGAATCCGACTTTTTTGGACAATGTCGAAAGTGGTGACGAATCTTGGATATTCTTGTACGACCCAGATCTAAAAAGACAGAGCGCAGAGTGGCACACGCCGTCGTCCTCACACCCAGAAAAGGCAAGAATGAGCAAATCGCAGGTCAAAGCCTGACCAAGGCCGGCATCACAACGGTTTCCTAGCCACCTTACAGTCCTGATTTGTCCCCACCAGACTTCTTTTTGTTCCCGAAGATTAAAAAATCCCTTAAAGGACAACATTTGGGGACCCTGGAGAACATCAAGACGGCTACGACGAGGTTACTAAAGTGACGGACTTCCAGAACTCATATAAAGCATGGAAATCGCGTTGGAACAAGCGTGTTGAAGCAGGAGGGATTTATTTCAAAGAATATTGAGTAATTGTACGAATCGGTTCAATAAATGTCTTAAAATAAAAATGGGCGCATTACTTTTGGGACAGAACTTGTATTCCATATTTTATTCTCTAGCCAGTATACAGAAAGTATAATTAAACTGTTGCACTAAAATTTATTTTGTAAAATATTTAAACATGTAAGTTAGATTTTATTAGAATTTAATAAAAATTTCGTGATACTTGTAATCCAAATTTTCTTTTAAAAGAAATATTTTATTTTCCTGTTAAAACTATGATTTTAAATTGACCGTTGTAAGGTTTTTAAAAACGCTTTTGAAGTTTTGCAATATATCAGAAATTATGTTAAAAACAATTAGAAAAATGTATAAATAATTTTTAGTAAAATTTTAAGGAGAATTTAGGAAAATGTTTGCTAAACCGATGTCCTGGATTTTTTTTTTTTTTTTTTCAAAAGTTTTTCAATGAATTCTTTTTCTAACATGAACAATTAATTAAAAAAGTCACTGAAACTTATTTTAGAATAAATTAGTTTTATCAAATGACTTATAAAGTTTTCTACAAACTATTCAATAATTTTACAGAAAAGGTACAAAAAGATGTATTTCAAATGAACTTTTTTGTTCTTTTTAGTTATTTGTTACAATGTTTTACCTTTTATATATCTTTCTACTCAATTTAGTTGTGAGAGAATTTTATTTTTGAATTTACGTTTATATTAATAGCAAAAAAAAAAAAAAAAAAAAAAAAGTAGAATACATACAAAATTTACTTCTTTGAAATTATTAACCTTACAGAATGTTAAAAAAAAAAAAAAAAAAAAAAAACTTTTATATATATCGAAATCTTACTAGATTGTATGCTAAATATCAAAAGATGTATTTTTTTACTTCATTATTATCAAATATAATGTCTGTTGCGTAAAAATTTTATCAGCAATGTATTTATATTGATTTGAGAAGAAAAAAATATTTATGTGGAAAAATTAAATAAATCTTAAATTGAGCATATACAAGTTGTTATAAAATTCATAGATGTACAAACTTTTATAATATTTTATTATCATTAATATCATTAAAATATTTGAATATTTAATTTAAAAAAATTGCAAAGTCTGAAAAATACGAAAAAATATATATTTTTGAATGATCGAAACTTTTTATGGCTTTTGCTGCTTATTATAATGTTCTTTTTTTCCCCCTAATATTTTTTTCTGTTAAAGATAATAGTATAAAAATTTCCATCATGGATTTATATTGATATTGACGGGTAGGAGAACGTAAAATATTAATTAATTACATATTAAGTAAAATTGATTATCATCCAGGATTCAAACATTTATATGTATAGAGTACATTTTTAATGGATTTCTTTTAAAATATATTTTATTTAAGAAGTCTTATAACTTTAAAAATATTTTTGTACAAGTACGAAATGCGTCTATTGCAATTGATTACCAGATTTTCAATTCTTACTGAAATTACACAAAATTCGGCATAGTGTTTAAGGTTTATTTTATAGTTATTGAAAAATTATACATTTAAGACTCTTAGTTAGTTACAATAAAAGTATATGAAATTATTAATGTGGGAAATTTTTTCAGTGTCATTTCACGATCCGTTAACCAACTTTATTTAAAATTTACATATTAACATACAACTTACATTAAAGTTTTCCAAAACTGCATTTTATAAAGTAAATTAATTAAATTCGGAATAAATTATTTTAAAATAGCATGTAGATCTAAAAAATGCAAAACTGAATTATATATATATATATATATATTCTAATTAATTAAGAGTTAATTAATTTTATGATTTTTCCAGAAGCTAAAGCAAGTCTTAAATATCATAACAAAGTTTGTGTAATTTTAATTACAAAAAAAAAAAAAAAAAATGTAACCAATCATAACAGATTAATTTTTCGCATATTACAATATTTTAAAGGTTATGATAAACCTAAAATTGGTTAAATATATGATGATTTGCTTAAACAAAAAAATACGAAATGAGCTCTGTTGAATGATAGATAATTATTATTTGTTTTGAAACCGTTTGGTGAATTGCTTCATTTAATTATTTCTGTTAAATTTAATAATGTACCCTGTTAAAAAAAGGTACGTTTCACACACACACACAAAGAAAGAAAAAGTTCCAGTTTATTACAGATTTCGGTTTTTTTGTGGTTTGTTAGAATTAGGGTTGATATACTACAATAGGAACGTAAGCCAAGATGGTAAACCCTCCGTGAAGGACTTTCCAAGGTGTCCTATCCCCTTTTCAGGCGGGTTTCAGAGAAAACCACGGGAAACTCCGAGCGGATAATCCAATAACCGCGACCTGGGATCAAACCGGCATCTCCTTATAACTTTTTGTGAAACCATTTGTTTTTGTTCTAATAGTACATACACAATATTAAAAAATGTTTATCATTTTTTTTAAAGGAAAAAGCTTTTAAGATGGAGATAAAATAATATTCGAGATATATGTATATATATATATATTTCAGTTTTTCTGACTTGAACGAATTAGACGTATCTAGCGAATAAATATTAAAGAAAAACGTTATAAAATTTTGTTCCTGTTCAAACTCTACATTAAAAAGTAACAATGCGGTTAAATCATTTTGAAAAAGATTAAATAAGTAAATGACTTTTCTTTTTTTTTTTTAAGGGGATGTTTTTAAGACAAAATTTATGTTTTTCCTCATTCAGTTTAAGAATATAAAATTATAGATCTTTGATTTCGGTTAATTTAGAAAGAAAAATATTTTATAGGAATAAATTTATTGAACACTGAGTGTAATGATTTTCGACTGAGATTCATAATTATATACTATTTTATTTTAATTGTTTAAATACTCAAATGTGTATTTTTGTCTAAACTAAATATTTTTTCTTGAGTTTTAAAATTATATAAAGATATTGTTATTAAAAGTGTATATATATATATATTACTGCCATCTTGGCATATATTAGAAATAAGGAGAAAATATAAGATGCATGAAATATCTTGTTCAAATGCTTAAAAATATTGGGTTGTCCCGAAATTTCGGCACTATTTTGAATAAAAATTGAAACGCAACCAATTTAAATGCTCCTGGATAGTGGATTTTGATATTTTTAACATTTCTGCTAATTCATGTGTCGTATAGTGTGGATTATTTTCGAATTTTCTTTTAATTCCATATCATCTGTGGTGGAGGGCCTACCTGGGCGCTCTTGATCTTCAAGGTTGAAATTACCAGCTTTAAACCTAGCAAACTACTTTCACAAAGTTCTTTTAGCTACAATACCTTCGCTATAAACAGAGCACATTTTGTTTGCCGCTTATGCGGCATGTTTACTTTTCCGGTGAAAGAAAAGCATTAAATGCCTATAATGCACTGTGTTTGCTTCTATATTAAAGAGCGTATAAAACTGACAGTAATTAACGTATTATAACCAAAAATTTTTCTAAATATGCCTGAAGTACCGATTTTTAGAATATGTACGCATGCCAGTTGTTTTCAAACATTCTGACATATTCAGACCTGCCCATACGACCTAACGAAAATCGGCATGAACTTTCCAGACGGCTCAATATAAATAAATATCAAAATAATATACTGATTTTTCTGTCTTGAAGATGTATGCTGACATATTAAAAATTAACTAAAACTAAATTAAATTGGCTTTCACATTCAGTAATTAAAAAAAAAAAAAAACTTTCATTCAACGGAGTGGCAATAATAATATATAGCAAATTAGAATTTAAAAAGAATTATAAACCATGTCTTTTATCTTTAATTCGAGAATTAATTAATGTAAAATCATAGTTATTTTACAAATGAATTTTTTCAACTTGCACAATTTTCTGTTCATTTTGTTTTTCATTAATTCAATCAAACACTCCTCAATCCCCCGCTGGATGAAGAATTAAAAGACTTCATCGAGCATCAAGCCTTCCATCCCTATCAACTGCTTTAGTTATCCAATTACTTCGAGTTGTTTTATATACAAACCAATATGTTGACAGATACGCCGGGAATTTTTGTTAAAGCAGTATTTCAAATAACGTTCAATACACTAACATTTTGATTTTCTTTTAAAATTATTTTTTGAAAGATGATATTGAAATTGTAAGTAAAATCCAAAATTTTTAAGTCCATTATATTTAAAATTTTATGAAACACCATTCAGAAATAAAAAAAATAAGAAACATAAATTATATTACTTTGAACAAAATTTGAATAGCTGACTCGTGTCATTAACATTGATCGCTTTGTCTTTCACCAATATTTTCCTTAATAACTATGTATTCAAAATGGTTAAAAATTTGTATTCCTTTGCTTTCTTCCTAAGCGGAAATGATATTCGTGATTAAATAATAAGATGTTTATTTGAATTTTAAAAGATTAATTCTCTAGGATTATGAATCTTTACAACAAAATAAATCACATTACCACAAAAATGCAATTTCTCTGAATTATCAACACTGATCTTTGTGAATATTTTTTTTCTTTATTTAAAGTCTAAAATGCTGTTTTTAAATAAAACAAAGTGAATTTGTCAGAATTAGCGATGTATAGATGGACACTACCTCATTTTTTACTCAGTTAGCAGCACTATTCCTGATACTCCGTATAGTATATATATATATATATTTATTTATTTATATATAAATTATTTAGCAATATAACATTATTATATTGCTAAAGCTTGATATTATTTTGCATAATAATCTGTGTACATGCACTTCTCTTTAGCACATCAAACTGAAATCAAATGTAATTTCATTTGGATTTTGATATTGTCTGGCAAATGCTTGTTGAACAATTCTGGGTCTAAAATATTCTTAAAAATATGTGGTATAACCCCTACAAAAGTGAATGAGAGAAGCCATTTTAATGCTAGTATTGATTATATATATATATATATATATATATATATATATATATATATATATATATATATACATATATATTAATTGAACCATTGAACCAATTGAACCATGTACTCCTTTATTCTGAGTATGTCCACACGTCGTAGGTTGTTTAAAAAGGGATTTAGTGATTTAAACTAATCCAGAGAGAGAGAGAAAAAAGAATATTTTTAAAAAGCCTACTAACTGAACATTAATATGTGGGATAAACTGAAACTGACTTTTTCAAAGATTTTTTTTCTTTTGTTTTAACTCAGCATTCATTTATATATTTTATTAATTAGTTACATTTCCAGATATAAGAATTAAAAATTACGATTCACATAATCTCGTTATTAAAAATTGTAAAATAAGGACTATTTTAGTATGAGCAAAAATAAAAATTTCAGATTTAGCCTACTTTGAATGTAATATTTTCAAAAACCTGTAGAAATATGCTATTAGAATTATCACATTATTTATTAATCAAAACTACCTGAAAATTTATTTTTAAATAATTAATGCCACACATTTAATTACTCAATATTTTCAAATTGAGTCAATACATTATAAAAGATAAATAAAGGATAGATTTAATTTTTAAACTCACATTTTACTCATAAATTAAGTAAAAAATGCTCAAAACAGCAATACTTATTGTTCCGACAATTTAGCACGAAAACACTAAAAAAATGATTGTGAATAAATTTTGGAAATTTCTGAGAATTTTTGCAGACAAAATCAAAATGAACTTATGTTGATCACGATTTATACGTTTTCACGTTGAAATATTTACTTTGTTTAACATTATGAATTGTCCATGATAGAACCTAACAAATTATTCTTGCTAATAATAATAAGCCCAAGTGTTATAATTGTCCCTCTCCCCAACCCTACTAAAAAATATTGGCTTAGTTATTTTAGAAATGTTAATGTGATTTTTATTTATTTATTTATTTATTATTTATTTATTTTCATTTATTTATTTATTATTTATTTTATCGTGAATATACATTCAACAAAAAAAAAAAAAAAAAAAAAAAGAAGAAGAAGAAGAAAGAAAGCAAGAAAGAAAACTTGACGATTTTTTAACAGACATACTTTTACTATTCAGCAAAAAAAGTTTAAAATACACTTTCTTTCGTATTATGTTTTATCTCATTCAAAACATTTTTTGTGCAAGTGGCCTGAATATAAATTAAAAATAAAATACAGCAAACGAAAAGCAATGTTACTTCTCTTTTATGAAATTTTATCTATAAGTTTACCCTGCGTTACGTAACAAACGAACATATAAGGTTTATTTCGGATTTAGCGTTGCCAAAATTTGCATTACATTTTTATAATATTTTAATGTTTAGCTTTTATATAAGTGGAAAATTTGAAAACATATTTTTTTACTTTTAAAAAGAAAAGAAAGTCATATAAAAGGCTTGGAAATTATTTTTCGGGCCAATTTTGCGAAAGACGTTATAAGTTATCGTTAACATACTGAAACTACAATCCTCTCAACGAGGTTTTATCAAGCAGTTTCATTTTGTTACTCTCAGTGAAAAAATATTTTTGATAAAATACTTCAGATTGTGTCTCAAAATATTAAGAAATATGGAAATTTCGTAGGTCTTCATGGGCCGTAAAAGAATGATATGCGGTTTTTAGATCATTTTTTACGATAGCAATCGATTTGTTATAGACATAAAGACCCATATTTTTTACACAATCGAATAAAATGTGGAATAAGCAATTTTCTTGGTCACACGAAAGCTGAAATCGCAAACTTCACTAACATGATATTTTATATGGTCTGAATACTTTTTCAGCGTTTTTGTATAGAGTGAAAATTGATAGACAAACACAAGGAAGCAGCATAAAAAAGTTTAAGTACAAAATTAAATAAACATGTTGATTATTTGTTGGTATTGTTGATAATAAACTTGTAAATAAACTGATTAATATAATACTTTATCACTTAGGGAAAATGTGTATCTTTTATAGCCTTTAATGGTTCATTAACATGACTGCCAAATTATACGGTTTTTGTATAACAGTGATTCTTGAAAGAAATCTCTATACCTTCGTGATGGCATCATCCTGTGTCAAAGTGAATACTTGATTCATTATAGACCTAACTGGTTTAGATATCCTGAATGAAGTAACATTTTTTTTGTTTTGTTTAGAGTTTTCTACATTTTGAAATTAAATTGAGGATGTCGGATCACAGATTGAAATGCTTCGCTCATTAGGCTACCTATCGTATGCTTCGATACATTTGCCTCATCCTATTTTGTTGTTCGATTTTATTAGTGTCAGTGTCATATTTCAGTTTTTATGCAACTCCATAGTATTTTCAATCCAATAATCCCAAATTTCAAATAACATACGAAATTTAAAGTAAAATATCCTTAGTCAATGATATTCATGCCAGTATCAAAATCATGTTTTAAAATGTTTCCAATTAAAATTATCCTCATAATAAACGATTATGTGAAATTTCGCTCTATTTTCCCACGTGAAGAATATCGTGAATTTTGAATTACTCACGAACTTTGCAAACAAGAATTTTTATAGTCAATGATGCTCATGCCCAGGGCTCTTGAAATACGGTCGCCTGGTCGCCACCGGCGATCAATACATTTTAACTGGCGACTATGTTTTCAACTTTAATGATTTTTTTTTTTAAATATTTTGGTGGAAAAATTGTTCTAAAATCGGACGCAACTCTCTCCCTTTCAATTCTGGCTTTTTTCACCACGTTCCCAGACACCGTGTACTGTGCTGAATCAATACAGCATTAGATTATCTACTCCGTGAATGTTTCACAACTCAGTATTAAGTTAGCCCACAGTTTTAGGGAATTGGTTTACACTGCTCCTGTTTGTGTAAGATTAGCGACCTGATGCTGAATTGTACCACTGTAATGATGTATCAATGCCAATGGTGTTTCTGTTTAGTGAAAATAATATAACCGGTTTCATAATGTTAAATTTAAACAGGTGTTTCCTGGTGTATCCTTCTAACCTAGTAAATATTTGGTTTTTAAGCATAGAATTTTAACTTCTATATTCATGTAAATTAAAAAGAAAAAAAAAGGCTGACGGGTATTTTTTACTGGCTACTAGAAATTTTTCCTGGCGACTAGTTTTTTTCAAATTCCTGGAGCCATTCTCATGCCAGTGACATAAATGATACTTTACTACTCATCCAAAGTCTCTACGATGAAATTAAGCTTCATAGTGTACGTTTATGCGAAATTTTCCCTATTCTCCTGTTGAGAAAATCCTAAATTTCTAATAACTGACGAAGTTTCCAAATTAGAACGTTAGAAAGAACTAGAGTTCTAGCCAATCTTGTCACAAGTGATATTTTTAAACTGGTCCGACCCCTTTACGATCATTTGTTTTTGTGATATCGGGTATACATACTAACAAACAAACACACTAACGAACTAATAAATTAACAAACTGACACTCTACAGTCGGACACCACATCGATTTTAGGATTTTAGGCTTCCTCACACTACAAAAGGCGTAAAACTGTCAAAAATTTCAGGCCAGTAACGTTTATGAATACCCAAATTCCTAATACCTATAGTGTGGTGGGGAACTAAAGGACATGATTTTAATTCTTTATGCAGTTAACGAGCTACATCGGAGACATTGCCGTGGAACACGCCTTTGGTTTTGGGCCATTATTGGGTTTTGCATTTTTATTGGGAAGATGATGCTTAAGAGCCATTTTTGGGTTCTGTGTTGCCTTACACCACATTCATTAAACCCTATACATTCTTTTCTGGATGCTCAGATTGCGTACCGTCTTCAGTGCAAAAAGAATGCACTGAAGACGGTACGCTTTAGGCTACCGAAACAGCTGTATGCACCTCAATAATTTTTCTTTGGCGTTTCTGACGTAGTAGTTTATTCCTGTTTTGATATTCGAAACTGTATGGAACATTTGAAATACTAAGTAACATACATAATAACGCAACGTACGTGCAGTGAGATTTAATTCTTACGCACAGTCCTTCAACGACAAAGAACATTCCTTATTTAACTGCTAGGTCTTTACCAATTAAATGCTTCTTTAAATATCAGAGACGGTACGATTCTGAAGAGGTGCGATTAAATTCTACCATACTTTGTTTTAAAAATTAATATAAGGTTTGAATTATGAATTCTATTTAAGAGTTGAGAAAGTCATTAACACGTAGAGACTGTGTAATTCGTATTTTTTTATATACTTAATTATTGAATTTTTATTTCCACTATTAGCATGTTTATGGTCACTTTAAAGGTTTTTTTTTTTTTTTTTTTTTTTTTTTTTTTTCTAAATTATTCTCTATATATTAGGAGAAAATATGAAAATATTTTTAACCTGAGTTTATTTGAAACAAAACAATGACAACTAAAATGTAATCATGGTAGGAGATAACGTTGGCTATTGATGACAGTTTTGTATTTTTTCATATTAATCGTTAAAATTTTTAATGTATTAATATGTTTACTATGTAATATGTGTAGATATTGTCTTCTTGGACATTTTCTATAAATTACTTAAATAATTTTTAATATTTTTCACAATATATTAATTTTACATGACCGGAGTATTCGTCATAACTTTCTCTGAAAAGGGACAAAATGCGACATGCTCGGGGCTAATAGTGATGTATACAAATACAGTGACTATAATAAGTATATATATAGTCTTATATATACTTATATAGTCTTATAGTACTTATATATACTTATATATACTTATATAAGTATATATAAGTATATATAAGTATATATATAGTGACTATAATAAGTATAACTATTAAATTTCTAAATTCCAGTTAAACGAACATTTTGAAGATATTGGGGGTTTGTTGCTTTTTTTTTTTTTTTTTTTTTTTTTTAAGAATAACTTGGTATATCCTACACTAACACACTGCATCCATGCTGTGATTTTAACCAACTGTACACGTTCTCGTTTTATAAACAGTAATGATATCAAGAAATGAAGAAAATTGAATATTTCTATTTGCCATATCACCAGTTTTATATCTTGCTCTGGTTTAAATTATGCGACATCTTTATATTCCATCTAAATATTTATGTCTGGGATAAGACTTCTTTTTATTTATATATCTAAGATGAGGCATATTCTAATTACTATGAAAAATTTTTTAGTCTTTCTCGAACTACACTTTTTAAGGAACATATATACTAAGAGATATAAAAGTGTTTTTAAAAAATGAAAAATTTTTTGTATGTTTTTTGTTTATATCTTGCACGGTTTTTAAACCAAAGCAATGCCATTTTTAGAAATGTTGACGTACTCTATTAGACACAGCGTAATCAGAGGATACAATTATTAAATATCTGATGAAATATCAGCTTTCTTACTAATTATTTTTAACTGAACACGCGCAAGTTTTAACTAAATTTTATTTACGTAATTTCCTAACTAAATGCTTAAAATTACTCTAATATATATATATATATATATATAAATTAGTAAAAAATTGATAAAATTCAGAAAGATATATGAATTGAATCTAAGTTACTCACAGACAGAAGCAAATCAATATTCGTATTTTTAATCAATTAATTGTATTATAATGTACTTTGATTCAAAGTAAAAAAATGAATGAAACTCTTAAGGATTTGATTCTACCTGACTGCAAAATATTTCAACTGATTCCACTGCATATATCTTTCTGAATTTTAACAAAATTTGACTTGCGTTTTTATGCATTTCGCTAAAATATTCTGTAAATGAAATTTTTTTAACGCTTGCTCATGCGCAGTTAAAAATTACTTATTAAAAATGCTTTTCTTCATTAGCTATTTTCCATTTTTATGTTCTGAGTACATTATATTGCATTATGTCTGAGTGCATTATGTGGTTAATATTATACGTCAAGTTTCCTAACCCAGCATTTCAAAAACAAAAATAGTATGAACATTTTTTGATTTTGTTAAAGAAACCTTTGACAAAACTTTGACTGTATTTCCATGAATATACGTTCGATTCTCATACAAATGAAAGCAGGTAATTAAAAGAAGCATTGTAATCATATTTTGCAACTACAACACGTTCAAGTATTATTTTGTACCGGATAATCCCAGGCATTATTTTTTTTTCTTTAATTTATATCTGGTCATTCTAAAATATGAGATACATATACATAACATGTCGTTTACATTACTGAAATTTCAGTGTTTTATACCATGTATTTTTGAAGGTAAATGACAAAAAAGTGTGAAATTAAAACTGTTTCCATAATATCTTCCACCATCTGTATATATATATATATATAAATTTGCATTTTAATATTTTTTTAATATGATTTTTTTTTTTATTTAAGGAATTTCGATAATTAGTTATAACATCTTTTTATGTGATATATATTTTTAAAAAGGATTTTATGTATACATATTCATTGAATCCCTGAAACAAAAAAGTCATTTACAGTTATTTGCTTCAAGATTATACACATAGAAGTCTTTCAAAGAGAAATTTCAAAAGAAATTTCTTTTCATTTTTTTTATATTTTTCGCTAAATTTAATAATTGGAATGGAAATTCATTTTCGTCTTAATTTCTTAATTTTGAAATAACGCAATAAAATCACTTGTAATGTGATAAATAATATTTTAATAAAAATGATTTAATAAATTGAACATACAAAAATAAAAGTCTTTTAATGAATGAAAGAATAAAAAAAAATGCTAGTTTATAATTATTTTAACGATTAATAATTCATTAGCGGGGTATTTTAAACATACTGAACATTTAAATAAACGTCTTTTTTTTTTTTTTTTTTTTTTTTTTTGAGAAATATTTTTAATTTTTGATCATTTATTTAAAAAATATTTATTTAAAAATAATTTATTTAAAAATTTTCCAGTTGCTTTTTTTTAAAGGTAGACAAACTAATGTAAATCTTTTAATTATTAAATTTCATACTTTTTCACGGAATTTAATGAAGTAATATTTCTATTCATTATATTTGTTTTTTGTTCGGCATTCATCTTTTATTTTATCATTATTTATGAAATTCACTACCTGGTAATACTATTCACCACAACATACTGCTGTTTATATCTTTGCAGTTAAAAACTGCAGTTTATATCTCCGTTTTAGAGAAATATTGAATAAATAATATAAAACTTGTGCACATTTAATTTCTCATATGTTGTTCTTTATACACTAAACGGAAATATGAAATTATACATTGTATATTTTACAAAAACTTTGAAAAAATTCAAAAAAGGTCTTAAAATTTTAGACTATATAAATAAACACAATTAACAGAAAACAAATTACATAATTTAAGATTCAGATGGATTAAAAATGTTCTTAATTAACTCATAAATACCAATGTCAGGTAAAAATGTAGGTCCTGCATATTTTTGTTCCACACCAAAACAAACATATTCATTAAAAATTCGAAGTTCTTAAATAGAGGAGTACTGCAGTTTATTTTCATGATTTTTACAACAAATAATCCCCTCAAAACTTTTTGTCATTAATCCTGGCTAAGCCGAGAACTTGACTTGTCAACAACTTGAATATGTTTCACATTTAACCATTTTTTCTTTATACCATGCCAGTGCAATGTATAGTGACATTATCATTATCATGAGAAATTCCATTGTGTATAACCTAAAAGTTTTGTAACGGGTTTTAAGGGGTTATACAGTGTCTGTATGACTATTTCGTTTATTTGAAGATCATAGAGGAAACACAGAACTATTTGAGGATTTCAATGAATTTTCATTTTGTTGTCGACTATGTGAATTTCTTTCTTTCTTTCTTTCTTTCTTTTCTTTCCTTTTTTTTTTTTTTTAATTTTTTTAACACATGCCTTGATAATTAAAAAAATCTAGCTATTTGCCCCCTCCAAATTCTACTTTGTTTCATCGTTGAATACCACACTACACTAATTTGGTTCATTTGACAAATATTTTCGAGAGATACGTATTTTGTGATTTGTTTTGTGGTTTCAACTCTGGGTTTCATCGTTATTTCAGCTGATTTACCGAACTTTTTTCTCTAGAATATATCAGAGAATACATTTTTTAAATTTAATATGCTCGGCAATATTTAAAATTTGCGATCAATGTTTTACGTGCGAATATGAAATTTTCTCCGTTTAAGATTTGCTTACGACATCTTAACAACTAATCGTTGTTATAACCAAATTCAGATACCTATACCTCGTGACATTACGTGTTCCAAATTTCTATATTTTCTATTGTTACTCCAAAAGTTCATTATAGTGACTAAGCTACGTCTATATTTAATTCCTGTAAATTTTATTGTTATTTAGTTTGATTGTCGAATTTTAGATAAACAATCGACAAGACAAAACTTTTGTTATATTGTGTTTTATTTAATTTAGTGAATGTTATGATCAGTCATTCATCACGAAAGTTGTATATAAAGGAAGAATTTTTGAAAGTGTTACAACAAAAATTTATTCATCGTATTTAATTTGCTAATAATGAAAACTAAAACTAAAAAAGCGCACAAGTATTTACAAAAAATATAGGCATATTGCAACAATACATTATATTGGTTACTGGTATGCATTATATTGGTGTTAAATTTGGACAATTATGTATAAGTACAAACACTGGCATTACAATTGCTAAAAGAAAAGAGAAAACGCTGTCATCACAATTGTTAGCAATGTTTACAAAGAATTTTTTGTTTAACGTTATGTTTTCGAAGTCTGATGTGTATGATGTTACCAAAAATAGTACCGGATTATGAAAATTCTAAGAAAATGTGTCAATCTAATTTTGAATTAATGTATAAATGTTATAAGCACGAATTCCAAATACTATTACAGTGAGTTCCGTTTAAATGAAATCTGAATCTTTGCCATGGTCCTGAAAATGTATTCCTTCATTAAATGTGATTTTGACATAAAAATATTTCATTATAGAGACCGTAATTTACGATTATATGTGTATAACAAAATATATTTGTAATCACATATGTATTTCGCAATTCTGTGTTCAATCTGACTCGAATTCCTGATATAATAAACGATAGATCTATTGCTATAAAAATGTATAAAAGACAAATTTATTTAAAAAATTAATTAGTTTTTAGATATTATAACAGTAACTTTTTGTTCGATATTATAGATAGTATTAGAAAAAAGAAATGGAATAATGTTTGGGTTTCAAAGAAATCTGAGCTGTATATTTTTTCTTATTAAAATTTTTCTACTTGCATAGAAATCTTTGAATATCACAAGCAAAATCTTTTACTACAGTATTTGCAATTTTCTTACTCCAAGAAATTTTCATGAGAAAAATTTATACTTTAAGAAACTATCGAGATTCTTCGAAAAATATTGAAGAATTTATGATGATCTTAAGTTTTAAAAGTGTCTTTTAAGGATTTCTGTTTTTTAAATAATATTTTTAGCAAAGAAATGTTTTTAAATTTTTGAGTAAGACGAAGAATTATAGATTTTTTTGGGAGAATTATTTGCTGTGCTGTGAAAAAACTAAATTAAATAAAATAACTTTTAATAAGGAATAAATGGCGCGTAAAACTTCATAAAATAGATTTCATGCTAATGTTTTGAATTGATTACGTGAATTAATAGTTTAAATAGTTTACATTCTTACCAACAATTAATTCTCTTTAGTGACAAAAAAAAAAAAAAAAAAAAAAAAGAAAAGAAAAAAAAAAATGTTTAGTAACTATTACTTGAAATGTCACATCCATCATAAAATTTAAAAAAGTAGTTTTATTAAATTAAATAGTAGAATTCTTTTGATATGCCTTTAGTACAACACATTATCTTCCCACCTTCTGAAGCATTAGTAATATAATTTTCGAAGATTAAACTAAAATTTTTGTGACGGTTGTGACATGTAATGGAATGGTTCGCATACGCTTTTAAGTATTCCTGAGCAATACATAAACAGTTTTTTAAGTTGTGGAAGATTTGCTTCAGAAAAGAAGAACGCGCAGACAATATTAAAGAGACAATTTTATCTTTATGCCTAGGTGAATTTTTTTTGAGATATGTTACATGATGATAATTGTAATGCATCACCTATATTACTAAATATTTTTTTTTTCGGTGGTAAAAACGACAGTCGATACTTTAAATAACATTTATATTATTATTTCATGCTTATCTGTAATTTATTTTTTCTTCGTGATTATGGTTGAAAACAAGAGTACGACGAATTTCCTGCGGGGATTAATTTTATTTAAGTTTTAAATGGCAAGGAAAAAAAAACTATATATTTAACAAACTGTAATAAAACCAAAGAATGTTAGAGGAATGGAAGTTGTTAACCATTTTCCCTTCAAAATTTCGATTTAAAAATATTTTAATGGAAATTATTATTGTACCTTAATTCATATCTCTTAAGATAACTAAAGGAAGTTAAAGAAATATATTTCTTAAGAAAGAATACAATCTATTTTTCTGTCTAATATATTCTTAATCTGGTTTATGATAAAACTCAAATTGTAATTTTCGTCAGATATAGATTTTAATTAAAAAATATGATATGGTCTAACAAAATTGAATTACATATTTATACGTGCATATAATAATTAAAATTGTGCAACATTGTACTTTTTAAGGCGTTATTTTTATACATCTACATCTACATCTTAGTTTTATTTCCCAACGATGTATTAATTTTGAACTAACTTATTTCTTCTTTTCTGATTCTAGAATATAGAGTATAGTACCATTTGGCTGTGTATACGTTTTAATTAATTTATAAATTACTATTATTTCAAATTAGCATAAATCTTTAAAGATCGTTAAACCTACCTACTAAATACTTGATACCTAATAAAAGAGTTAATAAAAATTATACAATTTTCAGATAGTTAACAAAAAATATTTTTTTATTATACAACACTTAATTTTAGGCTTACCATTTGCGTTTTTCTATAATTTGAAAACGTATAAACTTTAAACCATACCCCATCCCATTTTCAACTGGTAAAAAAAAAAAAATAATACGAAAGAAAGAAAAATAATTTATTTATTGTTGACATTCTTCTCTGAAAACAATAATAATAATAAGAAAACTATACTAAAGTTTTAATAACGATTACTGCCTTAATTAAACTACTTTCTCTCATTATGTTTTTTATAAATGTCTTGAAACTTTTAAGTAACTCATACATTCATAAAAAAGATTAAGCATCAAGATTCTAAGCACTGACATTGCTAGCAGTTCTTTTAATAAAAGCAAAAACAGAAACACGATACTCATGTGATGTCAAAAAAATATGATTAAACTTTGATTTTATTCCTCTGATATTGACTACATTGTTTCCACTGACGTTGTTTCCTAGAAGAAAGAGAAGAAAGAAATACAATTGTTTTTGAGGTAACGAAACTCTAGACTCAAAACATTTTTTTTTTTCTTTTTTTTTTTTTTTTTTTAGCGATACTGTCAAAAGCATGAGAAAAAAACATATAAAACGTAGGAGATTGAATATGTTCCGATACCTAAAATCTATATATTATATAAAGAAGTTAAAACTAATAATAATAAAAACACACCATTTAATCTGATTTACTTTAAATGATATAAAATTTATATATTTGATAAAAATGAATTTAAGTAAAAATGTATATTTTTTGTCATGGTATATTAAACATCTTTGCTGAATAAAAATTTTGCAATATCTACTGGAGCATAATGCGTTTCGAATTGGGAATATTTATTATAAATTTAATTAATGTAATAAAAATATTGGTAATAAAATAGTCTTTAGATTTTTATTTAATATTATGAACAATGACTGGTACACTTTTGAATGTTATCTTAATTAAAAAAAATCTTTCACGAGTTTATTTTATCAGGAAAAAAAAATGTGTTTTTCTTTTCTTCTTTTCTTTTTTTTTTTTTTTTTTTTTGATATGGCATCACTTTTATTCGTTTTGTTCCTTTATAGTATAACAATTGACATTAAGGTTAAAAACTACTGATTACCCATCACGACAATGCAAGGGGAAAAAAAGTGGAAGTCATTTTCTACTTGCCTATTTCCTTTAATACTTAGTTTAGTATCTTATTTTTTATTTCCAGTTCTTAATGTATAAGAAATGTTATTATTTCTTTCTATGCAATAATCATTATAAAGGCAGTTGTAGAATTTACACCAAATCTTACACACACATAAAAAGTAAATTTACTATGCTGATTTTAATACTTAAGTGCATGTTAAGAATTTTTACAAAAAAAAAAAAAAAAAGCAATAATACAGATTTTTACAGCGGTTCATAATTTTCATAAGTGAAAATCAATATATTTAATATGTAATGTTTATCTAAAATAAGCTTATTCAAGTTTTTTCTTTGCTAAGAATAATGTGTTAGATTTTACGAAAGTTGTTTAAAGTACAACGGATTATCAAATTATTAGCCTTTTTTTTTTCTGTTGCCATTTTTTCAATTTTCTAAAAAAAAAAAATTACTGGACGAAATAACCTGGAATTTCAGACATGCACAAAATATATAAAAACTTATATTTTCCAGTATTGACTTAGTCCAGATTACAATTCAGGGAACCAACCACAAATTGAAGAAGAGCGCAGATTCTTTCGGTCACCCTGTATCATAAAAAGCTACAAATGACTTGCAACTTTAAGACATTATTGCAGATATTAGTCTGAAACATGAAATTCACACGTGTAATATTCTCTGAGATAAAGCATTTATATTAAATATTTTTTTTTTTTTACGGCACATGCGTGAAAGGTAGCGTAAAAGTTAAACAGATTGTTCCCAAAAGAAGGAACTAGATTTTGGGTATTTTCCAGAGTTGAAATATCATAAGGTGTTTTACTTGTACCCCGTATTTAATTCAAAGATCCAATTATTTCAATCACGTTTTTTTTTTTTTTTTTTTTTTTAAACTTATTATGAACTGACGAATCAGTAAATACATAAAAATATGTTAGAGTTACATGCCTATAAAGGGATTTCACACACACACACACAAAAAGACTTTTGCAGCGTGGTTGAAATAATTGGATCTTGAAATTAAATACGCTTCATGGGAAAAACGTCTTATGAAATTTCAACTTTGGGAAATACTTAAAATCTAACACGCTCTTTTGATGACAATTTGCTTAATTTTTACCCTATTCAAGTGATTTTTCGGGCATGTGCATTAAAAAAAATTATTTACTATAGATGCTTATATCTCAACGACTATTACACGTGGGAATTTTGTGTTTCAGAATAATGTTTCGCTAATGTTTTGGGAATTTTTCTGCAAGTTTTGTAAAATTTTGTGGAAAACCGTTCTAGTCATAAGCAAAAAACTCGCCAAAAAATTAATAGTTTTTGAAAAGTAAAATCATATCTGTCTAATTTATTGCGCAATTCCCACAACAAAACATACAAATATTGTACATAGTATGTGAACAATGAGTTAAAGTTACAAGCCATTTGTAGCTTTTTATGTTACAGGGTACCAAGGCATTCTTCTTCAATCTTTGGTTGGTCCTCCAATTGTACTCTGGACTAAATCGATAGTGGAAAATGTGAATTTTTAAATGTTCTCTGCACGTCTGAAGTTCCAGGCCATGTAGTCCAGTTTTTTTTTTTTTTTTTTTTTTTTTGGAAAATGGAAAAAAGGAAAAAAATAAACATACAGTCGGCTGCAAAATTATTCGAGCACTAGCAATAATCCTTGCCAAAAAAAAGTACACTTAATACAGCTTTGTTAAATAAATCCTTGTCGGGTCATGTTCTTAATCAGTCTAAGAACATGATTCGACAAGGATTTACTTAGCAAAACAGTCTTAAGTGTACTTTTTAAATATAGGAATTATTGGCTAGTGCTCGAATAATTTTGCAGCCGACTGTATCTAATAATTTTATTACTGACTGTATGTGAACATTTCAGTTTTTATCTTTTTCTTATTTAAAGTCCACTATCTCAAGGAGTTATTACTAAGGTATTTATTATTGTTACTATTATTATTATTATTATATTTATCATTATAAATAAGTCATAAATTATCATTTATTTTTTAATCGCCTCAATCTTGTCTTGTACTTTTTTTTAAATAATTTAAATATTTAATATAATAGGGCTAAACTATTTTGGATTTGCAAAACAGACTAGTATTTTAATAAAGTGAGGGAATCTTAAAAATAAAGTAATTTTTTACATAATAAATTTGCGATTAAAAATAGTGATAAAATTATCGGAACTTTTTTATTACTATATTTAAATAGCCAGTTTTAAATGAAATGATACGACTTTATTTATAGCTGAACTTCTCATTATACAAGGCAAATGAATCAGTAATGCACGCTTTTCGGCTTTTTTTTTTTTTTTAAATATTATTATGTACTATTCTTAATTTTAGAAATTGTGAAAAATACCATTATTCATTTCCTCAATTAGTTCTTTCTTTATATGACTGTATCACGAAAGTTGATAATTAAAACATTTTTATTCTGGGAAAAAAAAAAAAAAAAGAGAGAGAGAAAGAAGTTCACATTGAACTTAAAACGCACCAGTAATGAACCCTTTTCCTGTTTCAGTAGCGTGCACTCTTCAAATTTTGCAGATAAAATCCAAATAAAAATCAACCGATTTGAAGTATATATTTAATTAATAACAGATATTTCTGTAAGAAAAGTTTGTTAATAAAATGAGAAAAGTTATATATGCTTATATCAGAAACTGAAATAAATTGGCTCTAAATGTTTTAACGATTTCAAGCTCATTGTAGCTCATTTCACTTGCAGTGCTTCATTCAAATTATTTATTTAAATTGAGTCTTAGTTCGTAAATAGCATTTTATCGTGTGACAATCTTGAAAAATGACCTAACTAACTGACTTCAATTTCAGAATTCGCTTTCATTTTTAAGATGTCGTTGTTGTTTCGTGCCTTTCACCATTTTTTCTGATTAAAATAGAGAAGATATTATTTTTTTTTCATTTTTATTTAATTTTACTAAAACTTATTTTCAGTGCTCCTTCTTTGTCTTTCCACTTTTTTCTTTCTTTTACTCTCTCTCTCTCTCTTTTTTTTACTTTATTACTTTTTTTTATAATTGCTGTTCTAACTTTTTTCATATTTTTTATGCATATGTTTTTTATACTTCCTTTCATTATGATATTTCTGAAATATTTTCACGGGGAAAACGCGTGGAATAATGTTCTCTGTTTCTTATTTTCAGCTTAGAATTATCTTAAACACTTTAGTAGGTTCTAGGATGGGATTGTTTGATCCTTTGTTGTAATATTCAGATTATTACAAATGTTGACTGTCTAGTAACGAATCTCAGGTGGTATTTCATTTTGCTGCTAACAGACCACTATATAGACCACTTGGATATTGGGGTATCCACAACTGGGTAATGATGATATCGCGATGTTAGTAACGGACATCCTTAAAAGGTTTTACGCCATTAAAAATTTATAAAATTATTATTTTTAATTTCATATTTATTTAGGCATGCGAAACTAGAAAGTACATTTAATCAGCTCAAAATAAGCACATGTAAAAACAAAATATATAATTTTGAAAGGTGAATTTGGCTTACTTTATTCAATCCACTGTGCTCATCTAGGGTAAGTCTAGCAGGCGCCTATCTAACTTTCCTGTTATTAAACCATCCTGTAATGCGTGTTCTAAATGGACTTTTTTTGAATTGGAACTGGTCCTTACGCACATACCAGGTAAAATAACCCAAGCAAAACCAGGTAAAATAACCTGTTTCCCTCTATACCATATTTGCCAACACTCTTATAAAAAAAACATGAGATCCCAGTTTTTAATTGGACCTCCTGTTTTTTTGTTTTAATATATATTTCTCCTGTTTTTTTTTTTTTTTTTTATGTTTAAAAATCTAATTTAAAATTGCAAAATTTCAGTTAAACAAACTTTCTGCCAATTTTGGACAGTTTTTTCTACAACCTATAAGTAAATAATGCAGTCTTAGCATTTTTTTTTTTTAATTCCAAGACACAAAAAAAAAAAAAAATAATAATAACATCTCAATGTACACAGCTAACTACATTCTAAATGGCACCCGTAAGCTTTATTCCCCTCTCAGTTTCTATTTTCTACCTTTCGGAAAAAAATTGTCTGTTTGGCGGTCATTTCGGCTGTTTTCGAGATGAATGACGTAAAACCCAACCATCCATCCAACCATCCATCCGTCTGTGGAACGGAAAATGGTTGGCGCTGCAGTGGGTCAACGGGATATTCCCGTCCCGCTTAGTACTTCCATCATCCTCCTCGCATGTTAGACAGACACATTATAGGGGGTTCTCCTCGCAGAATTAGTTTTTGGTTGGCTATAACCTGACAAAACGGGCTGTATGTATACTTGTTTTCTGAAACAGCGGGTGTATTGATGAATTATTTGGTTGTCTCGGCAGATGATAGGAAATAAGCTTAGCTATCTCAAAGATGCATTACGTTTTTCAATTTATAAATTACAAAGTATATTGTAGTTGCTTTCGCTACATAGAATTCCGTATTTTGGTAAGCCCTGAAGACAGTAGTTCACATAGTTAAAAATTTTCTTGCCTCTGTGGGGACGGAATGGTTTGCGCTGTAGTGGGACACTGGGATATTCCCGTCCTTTTCGGTATATCCATTGTTCCCCTGATAGACTGGGCTGTCAAATTTTATGGGGACTTACCCTGCACAATAAGCCTTTAGATAGAGTCCCCGAATTCTTGGTACCCGAACCCGACCCGAAACCCGAATCTAAATGAAAATTAATAATTCATCTAAAAATCATGTAAAATATTTTTAATTCATAAAATAAAGTAAATTTTAATTGTCACACTGCTGTCTGTGTCTGCGGTAAATCATTTTAAAAAGAATTAAAAATGTAAATTACTAATACTAAGTTATAACTAAGTTAAAAAAATATAAAAGCATAAAATTATTTTTAACCTTTTAATTTTTAACTTTGAAAAGAATACGGAAAAAATAAATGTGAGTTTTATGTTTTAAATTGAAAATATATTGATGATAACTGAATTTAATGGTGTTCTGTTACGCAAAAAATAGACTTCTGAAAGAAAGCTGCACTAACTTTTAAGTTGAATAGATATATTAGTAAAGTTTCGCCAACGTTTACGAAATCTTTTCTCTAATTTTATTATTCCTTTCTTAATAATAAATTTTAATTAATAATAACGAGAATTTAAGTTATTCAAGCAATTTTCAAAAGTTTTTTTTCCCTTAATAATGAAAAAAATAATCAATATTTTAATAAAATAAGAATTTGTATGTGTTTTATTTATTTATTTATTTATTTTATTTTTATTTTATTTATTTTCTTTTCGGGGGGACTGGGGAATTAAATTAATCATTAAAATAATGTTTTGTGCATCATAATTATGATGAACAAAACTATAAATATAATATTTCTTCAATTAAAATTAACATTTACAGATCTCTTTTATCCACAAAATTTATCCAAAATCTAATTCAAATAAATAGTGCCAATAAAGTATTTTCATTCAATGTTAATAAAGTATTTTTATCTTTAATGAATCTGCTGGGTCTGTTCCAGTTGTTTTTACTTGACAATTTATGTCAAGTAACAAGGGATATGTATTATTGGAGTCTAGAGAAACTTCGTAATTGCATCCTTCATGTTTAAGACTTGTGGATTTTCCCATTAGATCCAGTCTTACTTGATATGTTTGACTAGTGTCCGTCTCCTTTGTCTTCGAAATTCACTGGAATCAGACACATGAATAAGTTGAATAGGACAATGATAAATTGGAAGAAGTGTTGATGACACATCTCTTTGAAGAATCAGTATAAATATGTATGAGCTGTGGGATTACTGTCAGATTTCTGCATCAGGAAGCAGATATATCAAGGATAGATATAATTTAAGAAACTCATTTATGGTTCATTTGTTGCGGTATTGTAAATCTATAATAATTGATTGGAAATGATTACTCTTATCCTTTGTATCAGTGGTGACGAACAAACCAAATGAATATCAATTATTTATGTATTAGTAATCTATAAATTTAAATTCGAACCAAAGTATTATATCTATTTCGTGTTGTGGCAATTTAATGCCAAACGTACTTTTGTTTTTCTTCTTTTGCAGGTGATTTCCAAACAAACAACGTCATTTATAACAAATTATTATTATATTACGCGTTATTCATCAAAATAATATATATATATATATATATTTCATAAAGCTAAGTCACTCAATAACTTTATTTAAAAAAGGATTGATTAATAAATTCTTTTTAGATAATGTAACATTGTTTGTCATGTCAAGTGAAGTTGTGAAGTTAAATTTCTTCTTGTCTCTTACGTAAGTGACAAATACGTTAAACTTTTATTATTATTATTATTATTATTATCACCATTATTATTAATGAGAAAAAATGTGAACGCGACATGGAACTTTTCTATTAGACTTTAAAGCTTAAAAAAAAAAAAAAAAAAAAAAGTCATTTTACGAAAATTTATAGTCACAAAAATAAAAATTACAAAAAAATTTTAACTACCATCTTTTGCCATACATTTTTTTTTTCAATACATTTTTTCCACATTTTTTTTATAGACTACTACAGTGTTCGTAAGATTTAAAGTCACTAATTATCTTTTACATGATTATAAATATGTTTCTCTAGATTTATTTTACATACTTAAGAAAGTGTTAAATTATTCATGTAACATAATTTTTGCATTATAAAGTAACGTAATTTTGCATCTAAATATTAAGGACTTGAAAAGTACTATTTTATTTAGCGAAATATTCTAAATTATATTTTTTTCTAAATTTTATTTCTTAATTATTGAAGACAAAATCACAGCAAATTGAAATAGCAAATATATGAAGTTTTATAATAAAACATTAAAATATTAAAATATTTTAACTCTATCAGAATTTTTTATATTATAATGGTATATTTTGTGTATTGTTCATTTCGGATTTAATATCTAAGTAATTTTCCTCTAAAGCCGTGTGATGAAAATTATATTAATATTTCGCGAAAATAAGTTGAAGGTTTCTTTTATGTATTACTCCTTGTTCAGTTTTTTTTAATAGAATTTAAGAAAATGCATAGTGATATATGATAATTTTGAAAACGGATAAAATAATTTAAAATTCAATTATATGTATATCAGATGAATTTGGGTAATGTTAGGAAGATTCACAAATGCGTATTTTCTTATTTAAATGCAATTATACTCTCTTATTGGCGGTGTATTCGTTGATCAATATGTTTTATTTTAATTAAAGAGTAATATTTTGTGTAAAATATTCTAAAATAAATCGAAAAATGTGTTGCTTTTTAAATAAAATGAAAAAAAAAAAAAAGAATAATATAAAATAATATAAAATATAGAATAATATAAAATAATAATATAAAATTTATATTTTGTAGTAATAATATTTGAAAAAAAAAATTAAATGCTTGAATTTTTAAAACGAATTTTAGGCTTTTGCTTGCATGAATGGAGATTTAGGAGACTGTCAAAAGAATTGTGAAATTTTATATATGATAATTTGGCGGTACTTCGTGATATTTTGATTAAAAAAAAAAAAAAAAAAAGATAAAACAGTATTTTACCTGTTTGATTGTTTAATGACATTAATGTAAAAAAAAAAAAAAAAAAAAAAAAAAACTGATTTCTTGTATAGTGTATATACCGGTAATTTACAGCAACACAATTTTCAGAATTAGAGGCATACATACTTTTCTCTGAGTATATTTCCTACTTTATTGTTTTACACGTATCCTTAATTTCACATACGCTGTTTACATTATTTACAGTACATTTTCCGTGTCTGTTCTTGCAGTTTTATTAATTTGAAGTAGTAAAGAATTCACAAACATGTATTCTTTTATTAGCGTATATACTCTCTCCACTTTCCCGTTTATCTTTTGTTTTCTTTGTTCAATTTGTTTTACTTCAGTTAAAGTTTTCTATTTCACACAATGTAATTAGAAAAAAAATAAGTAATATTTTAGATAACTTTTTTAAATGTTGGGGTACGTGTTTTGTAGTTTCTTAATTTGACTGCGAGAAAATGACTGCAAGAACCAATGTACCTTCTAGAAATTTCATGTGGAAATGTAAAGGTTTAATGTATATATATATATATATATATATATATATATATATATATATATATATATTTATATATTTATAAACGTTAATGTAAGTTGAAATATCTTGAAAATACTCTTTTAAGTATCAGAATTAAATAAAAAAAATATTCGTAAATAATAAAATTAGAAGAACAGAGTGATTAATTTGAAATAATTGAATTTTACATTGTTTAGTCAACGAAAACATTTCGTCTGGTAACTGCTAAATGCATCCATTTAAGTATGTGTACACTGATATCAGAATATATATTGTGAGACATAAGAGAAATGAATACTTGACGATGCATTTGAACGGTATAGTAACTATTAATGTTAGAAAATGAACTAAATGGACTAGAATAATTTGATCTATGTGAAAGAGGAAATATTTAACCTTTACACGCAAAGCGACAAGCATGATGCTATAGATTTTCTTCGACATAGTTTGAGAAACACATATGTACCACAGATGAATTTTAAACTTATAGAAATTTGTTTAGGAACTTTTTATTGAAGGAACACCCTGAAAAAAATTGATCAATTAAATCGCAATTTTTAATATTAACAATAATAATATTGCTTATTATTATTACCAATAAAGAAAATATGGAAATCATGTGTAACGTAAATCTTGCGCCAATGGCGTTATAGAAAAAATATATTCTTTTTTCGATTTTCAAGTAGAGATAAAAATGACGACCTATGAATGCGGATTATCTGTTACGCTATGTTCTAATAGAAATTTCTTACTTGATAGCATTTGCCTAGTGTGCAGTGGACACTATACAATAATCATATCAACGAGAAAATTTAATAACAAAAATCGACATTACGTATCCAGACAATGTTATAATTTGTTCACTGGATGAGTCTAGAGACATTTAGCTGTGATTGGTATATGATCCTAGCAATACTGTTCAAGAGATTCGGGGGATTTAACAAATCACATTTTACAGATCATTCTTATTGAAGTTTATTTTTAAAATTTATCGTATTTTTAAATCATAGATTTTTATTGATTATTGATAATTTAGCAAATTTTGCTTTTACATCATTATCATCTACAAGTATCTGATTATCATACAGCCACATAAAGACAAGTGCTTTGAACACTAAATGCACATAGGAGGTTTTAGGATGTATTAATTTTATTAAAAAGCTTTTTATTGTAATTAATTTTTTATGAGGCTTCCTGTCTTAGTCATATATCTAGGATAGTGTTGCGCTTTACGTCACATGTCACATGTTTTACTATCATCGGTTTGCTTTGAGTGGTGTTGTATTTGGCTAAAGCGCGTATCTTGTAAACAGGTGATTGCATGTTTGAATCCCGTGTGACTTCTGATGCTCCTACATTTTTTTTTCTTTAAGTAAAAAAAGAAATTGTTTATCGCTTTAAGTAGAAGGAAAATATAAAATAAAAGGTGACCTGTTTTATTTTTTATCTACACTAGTGGACAAAATTAAAGCAAGAACTTGTTTTCTTGTTCTCATCTTTTGCACATAATTTTTAAACAAATAAATATATGGACATAAAATTTGGATGGCCTGTTTGTTATCATATTATTAACCGAATTTTATGTAACTTTAGCATAAGAATAATTTTTAAGCTAATAAATATTCATTTTTCTCTCAAAAGTAAGCTTTGGAAAAAACGAAATAATTTTAAGAAGACTATATGAAAAGTGGTGTTAAGGATGCATTAAAGATAGGTAAACACGCACATGCCTTGAAATGTAAATAAATCTCGATTTTTCTTTTTGTATTAACTTTTATTTTACTTTTATAATGGACTTTTTAAAAAAATATAATTAATAATTTGTAAACTATGAGCATCATAAGAAAAATAAAAATGTCGATAAATAGTTTTACAATGAACATCTTATTCAATTTTCATATTTGTATGTATATTTTTTAAAAAGCTATTCACATGCGAAAAAAAGAAGAAAAAATAAGAAACAGAAAAGTGAATACAGGTAGAAAAATTTGGTTGTAATCTAAGATATAGATACCTATCTGTAAGGCATCCTTATGACCATTTTTCATTAAATGTTCTTTCCAATAATTATTGAAATTTTTCATTTTTTCCAAAGCTTACTTTTGAGAGAAAAATGAATATATTTGTTAGTTTAAAAATTATTCTTATGCTAAAATTACATAAAATTCGGCTAATAATATGATAACGAACAGGCTACCCAAATTTTATGTTCATTTGTATATTTGTTTAAAAATTATGAGCAAAAGAAGAAAACGAGAAAACAGGTTGTTGCTCTAATTTTGTCCACCAGTGTATAATCAAGATATTTTTTATATGGAAAAGTAAGATATTTTTTAAGATAAGGGGATTCCGTTACTTAGTTACAGCGACTGTTTCATAAAAAAATCCCGTGTTCGAATTTCAACGGTACCGTAGCTTGGTATGCTGTCAATTTAAATAGTATAATTCTATATAAAAGTTTTCGGAATTTATGAGGCATTCCATATCATCTACAAAATTATTATTATTATTTATAATAAAATAAATTTTTAGTAACCAATTTTTCATACTAATTAACAATAATTTTTTGAAATAATTTATTTCGATTTTTATAAAATATGTTGCATCAATTTTTTGAAAAATATATTTTATTGTGGAGTGTAGTTTTGTTTGTTAAAGTGTCTATGTAGCAAACTGGAGATCATAAATTCGTATCCCGCATGTGTCTGTAATTTTAAATTTTAACCAAAAATCAATGTATATACGGGGTGATTATAAAAAAACTACCCCGATATATGAGAGCATACCTATCAAACCGTTCATAGTAACTGAATAAAATTTTGGTGGAAGTTATTTTGAGGTATGCTCTCAAGAATCATATAAAAAATAAAAGTTAAACTCCAACAGTTATGGTGACAGTGACAAATTTCGAAAATTTCAAATGGCAACGCCTACTTTTTTTTATTGGAATGGGATCTCCATACCAAAAAAAAAAAAAAAAAAAAAAAAAAAACACAATAGCGTTGAAACGGTACCTGTAGCACGAAAATTGCCAGCGCTAGAAGAAAAGAGAAAACAACTGTGATGTGCCTACCAGAGCAAGACTAATGACGTCACATTTATTCCTGCGTCTTTGACTTAGAGCTCCTATAAACACAAGCCGACTTGTGGAGGCTGGTTTACAACTTCAACTCTCATCTTAAATAGGAAGTGTGTGAAGGAGTGAATTGAAGACGACAACTTAAAACTAATCTTTATTCAACCTGACACTTTCACCGAAACCATCGCCATCTAACACTGAAATCAGCTTTTGACCTTGATACTTTCAATGCAACACTTCTATGCTGAACTCGACATTGTCACCGAAAACCACCCCTACCTAACACTAGATCCGACAGATGACCTTCACTCTTCAAACTCAACAAATGTCGTACCTTACAGACTCACATCGAAAGTGATGCCCAAGCAAAAGTTTAACAACTTAAGTTCTGAGTCAGGTTCTTATTTTAGGTAGTGTTGCATTGGAAGTGTTAAGGTCAAAAGTTGATTTCATTGTTAGATGCCGATGGTTTCGGTGAAAGTGTCAGATTGAATAAAGATTAGTCTTAAGTTGTCGTCTTCAATTCAATCCTTTACATGCTTTTTATTTAAGATGGGAGATAATCCACACGTTGATGCTGTAAACCAGCCTCCACAAGTCGGCTTGCATTTATAGGAGCTCAAAGCCGAAGACTCAGTGGGAAATGCGACGTCATTAGTCTGGCTCTGGGAGGCACATCACAGTTGTTTTCTCTTTTCTTATAGCGCTGGCAATTTTTCCGCTACAGGTACCGTTTCAACGCTGTTTATGGTTTTTTGGTAAGGCGATCCCACTCCAATAAAAAAAAAGTAGGTGTTGCCATTTGAAATTTTCGAAATTTTGTCACTGTAACCGTAACTGTTAGAGTTTAACAGTTTTACATCATTCTTGAGCGCATACTTCAAAATACCTTTCACCAAAATTTTATTCAGTTACTGTGAACGGTATTATAGTTATGGTCTCATGTAGTGGGATAGTTTTTTTTATAATCACCATGTATATATATTTTTGGGGTACAATACAATGTATTTGTAATGTAACTGCAAAGCAAAAGAAAAATAAGTAAGTGAAAAAAAAAAAAACATTTTCTTTTTTTAAACTGAGAGAAGGTTTTACTTTCTCCCTAAAAAGTAAGAATACAATACTTCGAAATACTCTATAAGCAAAGTTTCAAAAATTTGTACTGTTGATTTTATTTTAGAAGGGGGGGGGGGGTCAAACCTGAAAGCTTTTAAAAAGATTTTTGGAATTTTTTTTTTTTTTACGTTTCAGAGGTCCAATAAAAGCATTCTCTCATTTGAAAAATTATTATTGTTATCATTTTATTCGCATCTTTACTTTGACAGAAGCACACCTATGCATCTTACTGAGATCATACAGAACGTTTCTATAGGAAGTAATTAGAAACACATAATTTTTTATTGACCAGCTAAAAAGAAAAGTTTCATTTAAAAAAAATTCGTTGTTTTAATGATGCTATGATGCTATATATCCTACTTATTTTTCATAATAAAATGAACTGAAATTTAATGAACTGAACTTACATTTAAGTTTTTTTTTTTTTTTTTTTTTTTTTTAGTTGGTATGTTTGTATGGTATTTTCATTCTAAATTTACAAATGTACATACAACTTTCAAAAAAATTCTAGACATAAAAAAAAAAATAATAATAATAATAAATACTATAACTGTAAAATGTTCCTGCATCTTTTCTGCATGTTACATTTTCTATAAAATACGTATTATATAAAACACTTATAATACGAATTTTACAGAAAATGTTAAACAAAATAAACGTTATCCTCATTTTATGAATAGTGCACAACCTACCAATAAGTATTTAGACTCTTTCGAATTTAGACGTTTTGTCGAATATCTAGAAAAATTCTTTAGGAATCATCTCCAAACTTTGGGAGCATAAGGAATATGCTACTTATTATATATTTCAGCAAAAGCTTTTTCTTGAAAAGGAAAAGGGGGCCAATAAGAAATTAAAGGGAAATCAAAATGTTTTGCATTACCCTGTAAAAAGTTTTGCTTGAAATGAGTTTTGGCTGTAGCATGTGGTTATAAGGTTTCTTCTAATTTTCTGTATAAATTGTATAATTTATTTCCAGCCTACCACATACATTAATGGACATATATCGGTTTCTTTAAAAAATTGAAAAAAAAACAAAACAAAAAAAAAACACAGCTATTTTAATTATAACACGTAGTGTATTAGACCCAGTGCAAAGGGAACTTCGCACATTACATTAGACACAGCATACTGCAATCAGAATGCCAAAATGTTAAATATCTTACAAAATATGTGCAGTTTTACAAAATAGTTTTTAACTACGTATGGGCAAACTTTATAAAAATTTCATTTGCGGAATTTAATTTCCAAAAGTATTGAGCTTCTTATGTAGAAACCCCAAACAAATACCGTGTAAATTCAAACAGTTTTAAGTTATAGAATGAACAGAATTGAAATTTCTCTAAAAATGAAAGCTAAACTATAAGGGGTTTCACTCACATTTTTATTTTGATTCAATCAATGCCCAATGGCAATACAGTATTCGTGGATTTTAAATAAATATTGATAAAACCTCTTATCATCTCCTTTTTTTTTTTTTTTTTTTTTTTTGAGAGAGAGAGAGTAACTGAAATTTTGTTCATTCTGTAACTCATAACCGTTTGAATTTACACAATATCCGTTTCAGGTTTTCAAGTAAGTAACTTAATACTTTTGGCTATTAAATTATCCAAATGAAATTTTTATGAAGCTTTCGCATGCGCAGTTAAAAATTATTTAGTAAAATTGCTGAAATTTGTAAGATTTTTAACATTTTTGCATTCGCATTGCAGTATGATGTGTCTAATATATTATGCTAAGTTTCTTAAAAAGGTTTTGCACTGGATTTAATACGCTACGTGTTATAATTTTAAAAATGCATTTTTTCCTTGTAATTTTTTTCATTAAAGAAACCCCGATATATTTCCATGAATGTATACGATAGTCTCATAAAAATTTGTACAGATATTTAAAATCCTCCTTATAATCCCATGCTACAGCTAAAACACACTTCAAGCATTCCTTTTTACAGGGTGATGTAAAACATTTTGATTTTTCTATAATTTTTTAATGCTTACTTTTTGCTCTTCAGAAAAAAAAAAAAAAACTTTTGCTGAAATGTATGAGGTGTAACATATTCTTTACGCTACCAAAGTTTCATGACGGTTCCTAAAGAATTTTTCTAGATATTTGACAAAACGTCTAAATACGAAAGTGTCCAAATACTTATTGGTAAGTAGTGTATAATTTATATTCCATATACTTCAGATATTTAAAAAATTGTTTATTGTAAATTATGTCTTCAGTAAAATCATAAAAATTTACAAAATAATGTTTTCTCAGTTTTTTTTTCTTTCTTCAAAGGCATTGTTTGAGAAGTCTCTAACCAAATTTAAATTAACGTTTTTTAAGAAACTTTTCTCTATGGACATTGTTTACATTATACCTAAGTATAATTTGTTTAATTAAGCAAAATAGGCCGGTAAAATTCGTCCTTATTATGCATAAACTATGCTGTGCACATGTTTGTTAGTATGAAAAAAATTAAGAAAATATTATTAATGAAAATGCGTACTAATGTGCAAATTTATTTTCCATGTGTTCATCAGTAGCTTACAAAAAGTACCATACACGTGTTCATACAAACGTATGCATATATCTACAGCTACATTTTAATCATATATTTTCATTAAAATTAATATATATATATTTTTTGTTTTAACAGTGTGCTAATAAATTAAAAAAATAACATATTTACCATAAATTTTATTTTAATTTCATCTAAACAAAATTGAATTTCAAGATACAATTTTTCTATGTTATTTCGTAATTAAACATAAAATAACGTTAATTTACTAGCTAATTCAATTAAGTTGATCATATTTTGAATTATGTTATTAGTGGTACTTTTCACAAAATTTGTCATAAAATTTCAAAGAATTTATACGCATATATATATACATATTAAGTTACACAAATGAAAGCTGAAACATTTTTCTTAAAGTATAACTGAAAAGATTTTGTCTGGAACATATACACTATCAAAATTTAGCATTTATTAATTTCATCAATAATAAGATTCCGACATTAAAAAAAAAAAAAAAAAAAAAAAAAAAAAAAGCCGCTAAGTTTTAAGTTGCATCTATTCTCTAGCAATTTTGCTGAAAATGTTGAAATTTAAAATTTTAACGATATTAGTTCATTTGTAATTTTACAAAAGAATTTAGAAGGAAAAATCCTTATTTAATTTTTTTTCAACTAAATTTTGGCTTGAAAATGATTTGAAGTGAATGTGTTTTGGTCAATTCCTTGAGTTAATTAAATAAATATTCATTTTAATTATTAAATGAAAACAAACTTCTATCTTAGATAAATTTTAAAGTCATACAGTTTGTTTAATTCTAAGTACCTCTGTTTGAATAAATAAATAAATAAATAAAATAAATAAACAAATAAATAAATAAATAAATAAATATATATATATATATATATATATATATATATATATATATATATATATATATATATATATATATATATATCATAGTTGCCAACATTTTAATTTATTCCGGAGTATTTTTAGCCCGTCCTTATTCTGCACCATTTCATTTTTAGAATATTTTTCTCCAATATATAATTGCCGTAAAATAAGTAAAATGTACTCTTAAAAACAGTGGTATGGAATAAAGGCGCGACTAAAAGTGGTCTAGAATAAATTAAAATGTTGGCATATCTGATATTGCTATAATAAATCGTTTGCTCTTTTGGCATTAGTACAATTTATATTGTAATCTTTCATCAGTACTAGTTATCAGGATTCTTTATATAATAAATACAGTGAAACATCGATAATCTCACATCGGTTGGAAATAGACGTCGCCGGATTACCGATTTTTCGGATTATAGGTGTTCTAAAAAGATGTATCAAAATCGTCGACCAATCACAATATCCAAAGAAATATTTCTTAAAAAATAGTTTTCAGAAAGGAAAACGACCCTAATACCCTATTAAAAATGCAGATAATTAAAACAACTTTCTAAATAAGCACGGGAAATAACTTCACTCCTGCAAAGCACGTTTTGCTTTTTACTTTTGCCGATCACAAGAATTTTGAACTTGTGTGTTTCTGCTGTATTTGAGCCCTCTAACAACGTCATACGGTACTTATGCTCTTTCATTTTTGAAAAAGATGGTTCATGTTTACATGCTAAAGTCTTTTTTGGCAAGCATTTTAGAAAACTCACGTCAATCCCTAAATTAGTAAAATTAATTAAAAATCCGTAAAATTTACTGATGATCCATGAAAGTTGATAAGTATGCTGTTCCAAGAGCATTTGAGAGTTACCCGTTGAGTACTACGATTTACGAACGCAGAAAAGAAAAAAAAAATGTAATCATCAGTGCCGGGTTATAGATACTGACGGATTACAGGTTTCTGAATTATCGATGCTTCACTGTAGTTCATTTACTAACATTTGTCTCAATCTATATTTTAATATTAAAAATTAAACTTTACTTTGCTAATCATAATATTTATTAATAATGTTATATTAATATTACTCTATGCATGATTATCTGACTTCGAA
This sequence comes from Salticus scenicus, assembly GCA_963930645.1. Lineage (NCBI taxonomy): Eukaryota > Metazoa > Arthropoda > Arachnida > Araneae > Salticidae > Salticus > Salticus scenicus. The sequence continues at coordinate 132,239,567 of OZ005657.1, read as the reverse complement.
TATATATTACAATTTGGAAATTTATTTTAAGCTTTTGAATTGACCCCTCTTTCTCAAGCAAAGAAAAAAAAACTTTATCTTATGAAGTATGAAAATTTGTATATATTCATTGTGAGGAAAGTAATATTAGACTAGCGTATGCTAATATTTTATTATACAGATTTTTAAATAAAAATATTCATAATATTAGCCTTAAATTTGTACGTGTTCTTTAAATATTTATTGAAATGCATAAAAATAAGGATTTTTTATGGGCGCTTCTTACAGAGAAAAAAAAATCCAAGCAATAAAATTAATATGGAAATACATTAAAGCTACTTTATTAACATATTTATATTTAGAACTTGCATAGCATTTTTATACAGCCTGAACAAATAAAAAAAAACCCTGCAAATTTTGATATATTCACCAAGAAAATGACATTATTTCAGAAAAAGTAATTAGTCTAATTATGAGTGAAAAACAGGCTTCATTACATAGTCTATTCATGGTTTAATTTTATAATTAAGTTAAATTTTCGTTGTTTGAAAATTAATATTTCTAATCTAAATAAAATATTAAATAGAAATTCAGTAAACTTATTTTTGAAACATATTAATAGTGCATTTTGAAATTTTATTTGAAATTTTAATTTTTATATATTTATTAATAGATCGTTAGAATATAGTTCCTATGACATGCATTTTATCTCTGACAGATTACGAATATTTTCTCAGGGGGCATTAAAATGTATTAAACTTTTCACTCAAAGCGTTGTAAATGAAAATAAATGCATGTTATACATTGATTAGTCTTTTAATAAAGAAACCCATTTTAGATACATGTTAAATTTAATGATTTGTATAACTAATTGTGCCAATTTTACTCGTTCGTTTTAAATATTGCTTAAATTGTTTCGTGTAAAGTAAATTATGAAGATAAATATTAATTTTGAAAGAAAAATCTTACGTTCAATTTATTATTTAATAAAATTATCTTTAAAGGAAAACAAGTCAGGAAGTTGCATTAAATAAAATACAAACAATTTATTAAAATAAATATAGATTGTTTGAGATGATCGTAAATATGCTAATTTATAGCAGCTTTGTTGTCTCTAAGAGTCGATTTCAATGAAATACTACTACTAATTACAAGAAAAACTGTTACAAATGTTTAAGTATCTAATATGCATCATGCACTTTTGTATTAAGTATTTCACATTAAAGTAGAACTTACAAACTATGCTAATTTAGACAGTAAAAGTAAATATTTTTAAGTACTTAAGAATTTTAAATTGTTCGTTCACAGACTGAGTGTAATTATTTTTCATGTAAAAGCTTTTTCATCTTAGTTTTCCATAATTATTAAATAGTACGTAATAAAATGTAGTTAATATTTTGTTATGAATCATGATTTTTATTTGCCATGAATTTCACCATTTATATATATATATATATATATATATATATACACACTTTTTTTTTTTTTTTTCGCAGTTTTGGAAGAAATTTTGTCCCACTTTTTAGGAGAAGGGGGTGGCAAAAAGTCCGTAAGTACTTATAACTTAAAAATAACTGAAATAAAAATCGGTTTGCAGGTTTAGGTCACGGGATTTTTTTTAAGATAAGAGAAAGAAATAATTCAAAAAACAGCCGACAGATGACGCTAATATGAATGACTTAGTTGTAAATATGGAAATGAGACAGGCGATTATGAATACTTTTGGCTATGGGGATATTTTAAATCCCGGGTGTATAGATCCCGTCTATCCAATCTGTTGGAAATGAAAAATGTAATCCGCCGAGAGCTGTCATGTATACTGCCGGACATGTTGCACTCTGTCGTTGCTGGATATGTGACACGCCTGCAATGTGTTATCACCTGTGGTGGTAGACATGCGAAACACATATTGCTATAATAAATGATTTGGTAACATTATTTTTTTTATTTACATGTCTTTTCTTTCCCTTATGTACGAAGCGCCCCCTGTCGGCTGTTTTTTAACTGTTTTTTCTTGTCTTAAAGAAAAATCCCATGATTTATCGATGCTAAACCTGCAAACCGTTTTTTATTTAGGTTATTTTTTTCGTGTTTTATGAATTTTTAAAGTATTTACGGACTTTTTCTCCACCCTGTATATCCGCATTCAGAATAATAGATTATCATTATTATTATATTCGTTCCTTAGAGGAATGATATAATATGAGGGTTTGGCATACGGCATATTAGCTTGCAGGGCTAATGAAGTTAATAATTGTGTACTCAAGTTGAATGTCGCAATAAGGAGCCATACTGAGTCTATCAAAACATTGGCTGTGTTGTTTTATTTATTTGGCATTAATTTGACAGCTTTGAGGACTATAGTTACAAGAAACTTTCATCTCGAATGATCCATATTACATAATTTCACAATATCGCTGCAGAATGTCTTATATAACTGTGTTACTTAATGGCTTCTGCGGTTACGAGTTTGGCTTCGTGTTTTTTCGGACATGTCATTTCCTCTTATATATTCCTTCACGGTTCGTTCCATACTTGTTCGATGAAATTTAAGTATAGTGATTAAGCTGGATGTTTGAAAGTGTGTGGTGTATTGCGTGTGACATCGCATACAATATACCAGGGGTGTTCAAAAAGTATCGAACTTTATTTTTTTTTTCGCATAAACCAATGAAGAGAGAGAGACTTTCTTCAGTGTAGATATAGATGAAACACTCATACACAGTTTTGAATATTTTTCCGCCCGCAGAAAGCGTCAGTAGCTTGTAGTCCACTTATACGGGAAAACGAGTAGTGAGCGGTGGTCGGATTTTAGTTTTTGTAAAATGAGAGAAAAAATTGAGCATCTATATTGCATCAAATTTTACCAATAGCTTGGCGATACCCGAGCAGAAACCATTCGTAAGATGTAACAGGCTTTCGAGACGAGGACACCTCATGCATAAAAGAGTGGTACATACGCTTCAAAGAAAATTCGCACACCAGTGGACATGTTGACCGTTTTCCTTGACTTTCGCTGTGTAGTGCATCAGTAGTGCGCACCCAAATTATCACAAAGGAGTACTATCAGGACGACATTCGTTGCCTTCGTGATGCTGTGCAGCGCAAAAGACCGGATCTGTGAGCAGCGGAAACTTGGAAGCTCCATCATCTTTACGCGTCTGTCCATTCTACGCATTTGATCCAGACTTTCATCTCCCAATACAACATTCCTGTGATTCATCAGGCTTTTTACTCATCCGACATAGCTCCCTGTGACTTTTGGCTATTTTCCAAGCTGAGAATTTCGCAAAAAGGGTCCGGATTTGAGTCAAGAGAAGACACCATTAGGAGGGCGATGGCACGGTTGCTCACCATTCCAAAACTGTGCTTCCCAGGTGTCGACAGGAATGCTGGGTGGAGTGAGTGTATTACCAAGGTGACTACCTTGAAGGAGATTAGTGTTTTGGACTTTTAAATCAATAAATATTTTTTGCCAACTAAAGGTTCGATACTTTTTTAACACACCACGTATACCGTATGTTTGTGATCAATGTTCTGTTGGAAATAGAATTTATTGCATAGATGAAGCTAAAGGGAACTTCGCTGAAGATTTCTTTTAAAGCTTCTCGATTAGGTATACTAGACCATTGTGTTTTCAGAGAAATAAAGATTGCCGACACCTCTATCCGACATGCAACCCCTTACCATTAAACCAGCTTCAGGTATTTTACTGTTACCTGAACAGGATTTTTACTTCCATTACCCTGTTGCCGTAGGTAATGAAAGCATTGGATTCGGTGAAAATTTTTTATATCGAGTTTCATGTTTTAAGGTCTTCTGAATTCAAAAAAGTGGCTTGTGGAAATTGGTCAGTGGTCTGTGTATGGGGTTATTCTGACTATCATATCTCAAAAAAAAAAAAAAAAAAAAGATAGAAAAACGAACTTTCATACATAAGATAATTCCGGTGTACAAATGATTTTGCTAACTTTGGTGAAATTTAGAAAATCGGAAGTAGACATGGAAAGCGGAAGTAGGATCGTAATGCTAATAGCATTTCAAAAACGGATCTAGCAACTTTTTTCAAAGTTGCTATATAAACCTTTTTTTTTACATGTATTTTTGTATATAGTTCTTGGTTACTTCACGAAATTAGATAGTCATCCTGAATAAATTTGTCATTTTTAGATCTCGCAAGTCCGTTTCTTAAAAATCGGCAGTTCAGATTTTCTTTAAACTCGCCATATTTACTTTCTTTTAGATATCCTTTCTTACACATGTGTTGTTTTTCGGTGAACTGATGATTTTGCAAAGTTTTGATGAAAATAGGAAGTGTGATTGAAAGTTGGTGTCTCAAAAACTGCTCTAACGATATTTTCTTCAAACTTACTGCATAAACCAGTTTTAGATCTTCCTTTGCATGTAGTACTTGTCTAGTACAAGAAAATTAATAGGCGCTCAGATTAGAACTGCCAGTTTTAAGTACCGGAAATTGGTGTTTCAAAAGACGGCTCTACCGAATTTCTGCTAACTCGCTATATAAATTCTCCTTTATGTGTCTTTAAGACATATGTATTAGTTTGTTACGACAGTAAAACTGCTTGGGGTCTAAATTAAGTCTGTTATATGTATTCTAAATCCTTTATCAATAAAATTTATACTGTGTGTAGTAGTGGGTAATAGAAATCGCGTGGTTGTTAAACGCTGAATTGTTTCCTGACACAGATATACAATCTATACTGTATTTTCTCCACGAACCAATTTCTTTGGGAGCCTCATCTTGATGCATTTACTACATCACGAGACTATTTTAATGCTTTAACTATGAGTAAAATTATACATAGTTAGAACATCAAGCGCCAAAATAATACTAATATTACTACTACTAATAATAATAATAATAAAAATAAACAAAAAAATAAAGATAAAAAATAAATAAAAATGTTGATCTTAATTAATTTTTAAACGGGAAAAACGTAGTAAACCTACAGTTTCACTCTATTGATAATTCCCTGGTAAACGTAGTATCAGTCACATGCAAGAATCTATCACCTTCGACCACTATTTTCTATCAATAATCACTATCTTATTTAATAAAAAATATGCTGTAAAAATAGATTAATATTTCTGTATATAACTGTTGTAACCAAAAAAAAAAGTGTGTGTGTGTGGGGGGGGGGGGGGGGGGGGACTCGTCTGACACTGTCAAGTGCCATGGAACTGCGCTATTAAATAATGTAATATTTTAGAAAAACGTAAAATGTATAGTGTGACATTAAAGCACCTAGACCTTTTAAGCGTATTTTTAAATGATAGTTTTATATAAAATCATATAATTTTTAATTGTTGACGATTCAGAATTTGAGTGTACTTTATTCTTATGATAGAACTTGATTTTATAACTGTAAACAAACAGTCAAAAACAAAAAGTGACTTTAGTATAAAATTTGTAATTTCATGATGCTCTAAAAATAGCCGAATTATATATATATATATATATATATATATATATATATGTTATTATTATTATTATTATTATTATATTTACAAACTCAGAAATTTTACACTATTTATTTGAAAAGTAGTTAACCAAAATGAATAATTACATTTTTTTTTTTTTTTTTTTTTTTACCACTTAGTGAAATGACATAAAGGAATTCACAATTATTTATAATGATGAAGCATCTATCTGAAGAATGGAATTTTCAGTTTACTATTTTATATTTTACTAAATGCATTATTTATAGTTTACATTTTTTCAACTTTTAACTTCTCTCGTTAAGTTTTCCAACAGCTGTTAATGTCATAAACAGTACTTCGAGAAACAATGGTTAAAATTTTTGAATTTTATTTGCTGTTAAATATGCTCAGTTTGTCGCTTTAGAATTTTGTTGTTGTTCTTATTTTTGAATAACAATTTTTTTTTTTTTTTTTCATAGCAATTTTTTTGTTGTTGTTATTTTTAAATAACACAAAATAATTTTAATATTGATGAAGGATAAAAATAATTATAAATAATTAAAATGTATATACTTTTGATTGAATTCGACAATTTCATAGTTGTATTTATGTATTTTAAATATATATAAAATACATCATTTTTGTGTCAGTTTGTTTCTTTCTACTATATATATAATAAAAAATGCTTCTTCTTCTTCTTCTTCTTCTTCTTTTTTTTTTTTTTTTTTTTTTTTTTTAAGAATTAGATAAAGAAAACTGAGTCTTTGACATTTTACATTATTTTTTGTATTAAAAGGAAGTAAAAGTAATTTCGAGAAAAAAAGGATATAATTGTCTTTAGATAAATTATAATTGTTTCGACTTTTGTGAAATATTTCGTAATAAAAAATGCGTCTTTTTAATCTAAAAAAAAAAAAAAAATCCAACTTATAATGTATATTTTTTCGAGTTAATTCATGCATGAAAAAAAGTTTAGTTGCGGTTATAGTATGCATGTTTTAAAACATACAAATTAGTGGATTTTTTTTTTGTGTGTGTGTGTGAGCCAAATAAACATGTAGTATTAAATATCTCATCGCTTGTTTCCCCTTAAACACTAAACAGTTTTTATAATAGTATTTTTTTTTAACTGAATATAAAAACACTATGTAAATTAATTTTAATTCTTGCAATTTTTAACAAATAGATTGTATTACGCTAAAAATGCAGCAGCTTTTTTTTTAAAAATATATATATATATATATATATATATATATATATTAATACCAATTACTGTTTTCAGCATTTATCTTTGTCGTTTCTTCTTCTTCTTCAAAAAAGGAAATAAGATATTGACATTTTTTCTTTTTTCTTTTTTTCTTTTTTTTTTTTTTTAAGATTGTTATTTTCAAATTTCACACACCCTGTATAGGGGCGGGGTAGAGGGGAGTGATTGCAACTATATATACAAACATTTTTGCTGGTTGACTATTACTATCATATATATATATATTTAATTTGACATTGAAAAAAAAATTTCAAAAGAAATAAAAATTAATTATAGTACAGTCGGCAGCAAAACTATCCGAGCACTAGCAAAAACTCCTACATAACAAAAAGTACACTTAATATTGTTTTGTTAAATAAATCCTTGTCGAATCGTGTTCTTAGGCTGACTAAGAACAGGATTCGATAAAGTTTTACTTAACAAATCTGTATTAAGTATACTTTTTTTCCATGGGAATTTTTGCTAGTGCTCGGATACTTTTGCTGCCGAATGTATTTCACTGATCACCAATTAATCCCATATAATATTAATAATCCAAACGATTAAATACAAGATCACGACCTCACATACGTAAGAGGAACGCTAATTAAACTTCGCTGTTAACTTAGATAGTGTAGAGTCTCATGAAGCGTATTATGTGTAGCGTATTTCATTAAATTCATTGGCAGAACAACTATATGATTAATGTTTGAGAGTATTCAATAAAAACATTATCTTAATACAGTAAAAACTATATTTTAATTTTTCTAACAAATGAAACAGTTTCTTTTCAAAATATTTTCGTATCGATGTCACTTTACTGCGATTTTTTATTTTAGAATTTAAAAAATAAATATTCGGTTTTTATTAATTAAAAAAATAAAATGTCCTATTTCAGAATACGATTTTCTATAATATGCCTAGAATATCTTTTATAACTAATGTAGGAAGTATAACAGTAGTTGGAATATGTGTTGATTATGATAATTATTCATAAAATGAATTAAACATTTACAGATATTTAAGAACATACGAAAGTTCCTCCAAAAGAAAAAAAAAGTTCAAATGCTATCCTCTTAAGCATTTATTTCAATGCTACATTTTCAAGCATTTTCCGGCATTTATGGTGTTATGACATTTAATATAATGACTGGAAAGAAATATTGTGAGCAACATAAAATGTCTCATTCTCACAAAAAAGCAATTTTGAATTAAGGAGAAAACCTGAATAAACGTATTTAATTTTAGATTCATTCATTTGAAAAAAAAAGCAACAATTTGGATATTAGGCTTACTTAGAATGACATAAAGGCTTTTAATTAGCACATTAGAATAGTTTTTATTACATATTTTGTTTTAATTTCTGCTTCATGGTAGAAAACAACATCAGTTTTTTTTTTTTTTTTTTTTACCGGTAATATTTTACAGTAATCCTCTGCGAACAAAATTATTATTGTCAATGATTATCCCATTCAAATAATAATAATAGTAGTAGTAGACATGTGAACATTGAAAAGACAATATGAATTATATATTGAAATACTATTCAAATGAATATAATGTAAAAAAATAAATAAGTGTGACAGTTGTGTTTTGCCTTCAAAAATTATTTTTCAAGTATTGTTTATAACTGAATTAAATGTATTTGGTTATTATTTATTCTTTTGTATAAAAAAAAATCAAATTATCAGATTTGTTTTATTATTTTTTTTTCTTGTGGTCATTAGTGTTTATAAATTAAACATAATTTTACTCAAAATACGTGTTAAACGATGTAATTATAATCTGAAATACTATGATAATCATTATCAAAATGTATATAACATGTAAAAATACTTTTGTTGCGGAAAACCTTACTAAAAATTACTTTTTAAAATTTTTATTTATATTATCAATGGTCTGTGACAATATTGTAAAGGTACGTTCATATGCTTCTTAAAATCTGTTTCGCACTCTTCGCTTTATACTCACTTGAATGGAATAAACTAGTACAGTAAAGTCTCGTACAACGCGGTGGCAGAGATGACAAATATATAAAAGAGTTTTATTTTTTAACACCACTAAATTTTTGGATTGGTTCATACACTGGATTTAGTTTTTGTATAAAGCAGTTGCTTTGACATAAAATTAGTGGTGTTCAAAAATAAAATTGTAATATTCATGAGGCAAACTTACATCCGCGTTGTATGAGACTTCACTGTATATTCTTTATTTTTTCTTTTTGTGCCATTTTATCACTTTTTCGATTGTTTGTTTCCTTCAGTATATGTTTCGAAGACGTTCTGATCTCACAACTGGCAGACGAGAGGTTCTGGGTTCTAATCCTGATTTCACTCCTCGTCCTAACTCTTTTCAGCTTTTCATGGTTTTCTTAGAAACTTAAATCAATGCTTAAGTAAGATATTTTTTTGAAAGGCACCAAACGAAGATTTTACCTTTCCTTCAGTCATATATCTCTCACGTAAAAAATCGGTTTTAACGCACATCGCCGCAACCTGTAAGACCACTTAAAATGTAGTGTTGTTTGGGAAACGTCCATTTAATAAATAAATAAATAAATAAAAAGAAGAAATCTGTTTAGAAATATTTATTCATGAAATAAAATTGGTAAATTAAAATATCAACCTTTACACTCCAATTTACTTAAAATGAAGAAATCTGTGTTTGTTTAAAGTTTGTATAAAGAAAAAAAAAGCAATTAAAAGGACGAAAAACGTTTTGAAGATTGTGCCGTACAGTCTTATAAGATATAATTTATGTTTTCCGACAAAATATTCTAACAAAATATCAAACATTTAAGTTATGGATAAAACTTATACTACTTATCTGGAAAACATTTATGAAATTTTTAATAAAATGAGCTAAAATTTTGCACGTATAATATTTGAAGACATTTGAAACAAAGTGTATTCCTTTCATAGAATGCATTTTTCATTCTTTAGTTATAAATATTTAATACTATATTTTGAAAGCACATCAAGTAATATATATATATATATATATATATATATATATATATGACGTCATTTCTAACTAGATTAAGTTACTACTAACGAAAAATCAATTTCATAACAGAATAAAGAAAAAGTAAAACTTGTCCTATTAAATTGCAGATAAATATTACAAAAGAATACATTAAAAAATTTCTGGTATTAAGATTACGGACAATCCGTAATAACTTGGCATATCTGTATTTAGTATACGTACTAGATTTTCAATCTCCACTGCGACATATTGTTGCGTATTTGAAATTCTACCGTGCCATTGAATTAACTCATTTAATTTTACAAAAAGTAAATTTGTAAATAAACAGTACTTAAGTGACTGTGTACACACAGAAAAATGGAAAAGCGAATCTTGTCAAGAGACTTCCTACCTTTGTGATACTAGACATTTGCCAAGTACATCGACAAATTTTCACAAAATTACGCAAAATTTTAAACAATCAAATCACTACATGATAATCCTAGTTAGTCATCAGACACAAAAGTCGTTTTATTTTACTATGTATCTTTAATAATGTTTCGTCTGATGATCAGTTTTGGCTCTAAAACTTGTCAGACGACCAGTTTCCCTGGCACAGTTTTCATTTTTCTTAAATTTGACTGGTTAGTCAAATGAAAGGATAAAAATAAAATGTTCCAATATCGTCAATCAATTAAGAAGAATTTTTCAAGTGTAGATTCTGACTAACTTACCTTGTCTAGTATCTGCGCTTATTGACTAACTCTCCTAGTCAGATAATTACCATTGTCGACTATCCTCCTTTGTCTGATAATATTAACCTTCCTAGTCTGGAGTATTATTTTGGAGAAAAATCAACTAAACAGGCGTCGTAGTAAGAACGGATGGTGCTGTGGTAGCGTGTTTGACTTCAGATACGGAGGTCCTGAGATCGGGTCCCCGCAAAGGCATTTTGTATTTATTTTTTCTAGTGTAGATTCTGACTAACTTGCCTTGTCTGGTAACTGTAGTTGTTGACTAACCTTCCTGGTAAGATAATTACGATTGTTGACTAGCCGTCTTATCTGATAATATTAACCTTCCTAGTCTGGGGTATTGTTTTGGAGACTAGTTCAGCTTGTACACTTTTTAGCTGAAGTTTCCTAGTCCGCTGTTTGGGTTAGTCAATTCTCTATTGTCAACTGAGCACTTTGCCTGGTCACTGTGACCATCTTTTTTTTTCTGTGTGTATATATTGTTACAAAAATCTGTACAGAAATCTTTTTTGAAACGAAATAAGTGGAAATGCTTTTACAAAATTTAAAACTCAAAGTAATACATTCTAAGACGAAATATTTTTCAAGTTAAAGTTTCTGATGTATTTACCATTACTTGTAAATATTTAATACTCTATTTTACTGAAATACAGAAGACTTAAGAAATGGATACAGATTTAGTTATTTGCATGCGTTGGAATTGTAATAGAGCTAAATTGATTTAAGATTATATTCTAGGATTTTGAATCACATTTTTGAGAATGTTTGCATGTTTGAGAGCCTCTCTTGTTTTTAAGTAAATTTAAAATGAATTCACGTAATCTTTTAAAAATAAAATGATAAAGTTATTAACCTTTACAAAATGTCAAGGTAGATTATTAATAAACAATTTCATGTCATTCAAATTTTTAAAGATTTTTTTTCAGTAAAATATTTTGCTACTTTTGTAGAGCGAATTTATAAAATTTTCTAGTGAGAATGATAAAAACGAGACTACTACATTCACTTAAATAATTAAATGTTATTTAGAAAAAAAAAAAAAAAAACCTCAATTTCACGGCATTATAGTTATATCAATGATAGTTGCAGAATTGTTTTTATTGATAGTTGCAAATCCTCCATACATTTTATTCAATAAATAAAAAGCAATCGTAAATAAAAGATGAGTCAACTTTATTTACACTATAAATTTTGAACAGAACTGGGTTTTCTGAAGATTTTGCACTAAGATTCAGAAATGATTTTTTTTTTATATTTTTCTAAGTTTGAGCATATATTATGACATAAAATGATTAAGTGAATTCGCTTGTTAAAATTTCTAAAAGAAAACATCTGGAATCTTTAAATATTACATGATATTATACATGACACTGTAAGAAATTCGTCTTATATAATGCACTAATATTAACTAAAATAAACAATAAAAGCTTTTACTATTAAAAATTTATTACTATTTTTTTAACGATTTGTTTCAATAAAAATACTATATATATATATATTGCTCTTGCAAATATTACATGTAAAACAATTTATACAATTTTCATTAAAAAAATTAAGTTTTTTTTTTTTTTTTTTTTTTTTTTTTTTTTTTTTTGTAATACATAGTAAGTAGTTAACGCAGTTTTTCTGCAAACAAGGAAAAAAATTATTATTTTTAAATACTTTCTACATTCGTTTCAAATTCGTTCGTCAGATTATAAACAGGTGGGTATTTTTTCTATGGAGGGAGGATATGGAAAGTGAGTCATCTTCTATGTAATTATCAATTTTTTAAATTTACTGTATTAAATTTATAGAATCCTTAAACGTTACTTAGCATAATACGCATAAGTTAATCGCAGCTTTTATTTTCTCGTGATTTTTCTTGATGAAGAGTTGTGCTTAAACATTTTTATTAATAGCAATTTTAACATTTTAACACTTTTTTTTCTGCAATATGTACTTTCACAAATAAATGAGATTTATATATGTAAACCAGCAAATTTACTAAACGAAAATGTAATCGCGTATATTCTTAAACTATATGAGCAAGTAAATTTTACTTTAGTTTCACTTTACAATACTTTTACAACACATTAGAATGAAAAAAAAAAAAAAAAAAAAAAAAAAAAACGTAAAAAGTGAAAAATCCAAAGAAAATAGCATGGGATGAAAACGAAAAAACGCACACGGACAAATGTTAAAATAAATAAATAAAAATAAAATAAAATGTAACACCAGTATGAAAATAAGGTCAAAATAGGCAAGACAAAATAACCAAAGCTCAGGAAAGGTGGGAACACGGAGCCCTGAGTCTATCCTCGGTAGGTAGGTAGGTTGGGTTTAACGTCGTCCTAGTACTGCGCTATGGGTAATTGGCGACCACCACTAGGGATGGTCCGGAGACATGCCATCATAATTTTGATCTTCCACAGAGGGGATAGCTCCTCCGCTTCGGTGACCCCCAGTGGTATATTTTTGATGGGAACATGGGGGACATTGCGGCCACGACGGATTTTACTTGCACCAGCCACCATTAGTGTACACGACGGTCTATGGCCGTCTCGAGTATCGAACGCGCAATCTTCCAATACATTCCAATACACAATCTTCTTCTATACATTTCCATTGCTATTTTGTTGCTCTGTTGTAATTTAAAACAACAGCCGTAATAAAACCAAGAGAACTATTTTGCGCAAACTCTCCTTCTAGGGTAGGAGTGATTGTGCACATGGGTAGGAGAGGTTGCACTTAATTATAACTAAAATTACATTAGTAATGATAATAATTACACTTAAATGTCATTGTTGTAAGGTATTTGCAAACAAATATTTTTGTATTTGGAGTGGATATTTCAATTCAATAATTGAAAAATCAGAAATTTAAAAGAAATTTAAAAAGAACTACAAATTAAAAAAAAAAAAAAAAAAAAAGATATTAAAGAAACAGAAATAAGAACAAGACCAGATAATAACATTGAATTACTAGATAACACGTCTAGCTTAAAACTAGTACATTCATTTTTCAGCTAGGATGGTTTCTTGTTTGCTAACTGAATCTCTCGCTGCCCACAATCATTGCACGTGTTGTTGTATAAGGTGAAGTTATTGTGCAACCACCTGCCACATGGGCCTGTTCGAGACGTGCAATGCATTTCCGAAAAAAAAAAAAAAAAGGTTAGCGCACCGTGTGTGCAATGATATATGGCTAGTCCTGCCCATTTTTAAGCCCAGAATCCGCCCACAGTTTCATATTTATTATTATTATTATTATTATTTTCCTTTTTTTTTACTATACGAAGCATTATTTATACAAAGCATTTTTACAAAATAAATTAGTTTTTATTCTACACGTGCATGAAAGCAATTTTTTTTTTTTTGAAATGAAAGTAATCTTTTAAATTCCTAAATTATATGAGAAAGTTTTTCTATATATGCTTCAAGCTGTATTCATGTTGCCATGCATTCATCTAATCAAGAGTCGTATATAATAATTTTTATCCATACCAATCTTAACGTGTTTGTGCATTTTAAGCAAGTTTTTTTTTTTTTTTTTTTTTTTTTTAAGAATTAGGACTATTAGTCTCAATCTGGGATTTTTGCGGTGTCATTTTCAATAGTTGGACATTTATCGAAATCTAAAACTTATCGGAAATATAACTGAATAATTTGAAAGCAATGTTATAATTTGAAAAAAAAAAAAAAAAAAAAAAAAAAAAAACTAACAGTCCTCCGTCCTAAACTAAATACTGCTTTTGCCAGAATATGATCAAAATCTTTTTTTTTTTTTTTTTTTTGAAAGAAAAAGAAAAGAAAAGAAAATGAATAATAATTAGTATCGAAACAAACACTATCGAAAAAATTTTTTTAATAATTTTGAATTAGGAAATAAAAAGTGCGCGTGCAAAATTAAATAAAAATAAATAAAAAAAGAATGAATTTAATTATAATTTTTTATATAAAACATGATCGCGTGCTATCTTAAAAAGTAGATGTAAAATTTAAAGTTTATGTGGTGCGTGTGGCATCTATAAAAATTGTTTTAAGAAATAGAATAGAATAAAGAAAGCAACGATGTTCGTTGCATTTTGTTATATAGTTTGAATTTTTGAATTTTATAGAAGTAATATCTACCGTAGGAATGATTTCTTATGTTAGGGAATTGTTATGCGAGCACAAGCGATGCTACTTTTTTTTATTATTTTATTTTATTTTATTTTATTTTATTTTATTTTTAACAAAACATGTTATAGACCACACAGATTTCGAAAAAATTGGCGAAATATGTTATCACAAGAAAAAGTATATCCTAAACTATAATTATCCATATGCAATTATTACTATTATTATTATTTTGTAAATAATTTTTTCCTTTTTTAGAAAAGCTTATTTAAAATGACATGGAGGTTATTAGTAAAGTTAGTGGATATCCATAAGGAAATTTTACAGATATCTTCTAGTTAATGTCTATTAAAGTACTACAAAGAGTGTCTATTAAAGCAAGATAGAGTCGTTTTATAAGTATTTATGTAGAAGAGAACAACGAAATAAATGCAGAGATGCCAAGTTTCAATAAGAGCTATCAGTAATCAGAGTTATACACTTATGCAACGTGGAGACGTGAACCGCATCACGGAATAATTTGTATGCATAAGCCCACATTATAACAATGAATTGCACTGTTTTTGTAAACAAATATAATATATTAATTAAAAAATTTTCTAAAACAAAAGTCAATAAATATGTATTTCTTTACCTTCTTACAAAATGAAAGATTTTTTTTTTTTTTTTTTTTTTTAAACCTGCTTTGGAGGGGGGGGAAAACATTTGGATCTCTCTCTCTCTCTCTCTTTTTGGAGGGGGGGGGGGGTTACAAAAATTTATTTTATTTATTATTACTGTTTTATAGTCACTTTTTCATAGATAACTGTTTTTATGGCATTAAATACTAAAGCATTTTTATTATTATTTTTTTTTTCCTTTAGTACCTTGCATAAAATCTAACATATTCTTTGTTTGATGGTATAATATGTATTTTAAATGCATTAAGGAAAAACAAATAGATTCATCAAGCTCAGTAATAAAGCCTACATATAATTACATATGTGAGAAATATTGAGCACTTCTATCACTTTTTTGGTTCTAGAAGCAATCCTTGACCACTAGCTGGAAAGTGGGAGGGGCAGTCAAAATATAAATAATTAGATAAATGAGAAATGAAACAATTCTACTTCTTTATAGGTTCTAGAATTTAATAAAGCAAGTTTAAAATGAATATTGACATTTATGTTGCTGATGAAGAAAAATTGGGAAACTAAAGGCTTCTGCAAAGCTTTTAATCGATGATGGTTAGTTGGAGATAAGAAAAGAGGGGGGGGAGGGAGTAAAAAAATAATTACATCAGCAGAAATATTGTATAGTTCTATTTCTTTATAGTTTCTACAATCTTATAAAGCAAGTTTAAAATGAATATTGACATTTATGTTGTGGATGCAGAAAGATTAGGAATCGGAATGTTTCTGCTGTGCGTTTGATCATCTATCGTTAGTGGGGTTTCGTTTTTTTTAACGAACGATATCCGCGACTTTTTTAAAAGCGTATAATCCGTAATTTTTATATGTTGTCCGTAATGTCGTAATTATTGCCGTAAATCCGTAATAATTACGGACAAATCGTAATATTTGGCATCTCTGTAAATGTAGACACAAACTGTATAGATTCAATTGCTAACTGTATGTATGGTATTATGTAATTGTAAAAGATTCACTCTCACTTTTTAAAGAAGCAATTATTCGAAAAATATTATTATTATTATTATTATTTATTGTCAACATATATATTTTTTAACAAAAAAAAAAAAAATCAAAACTTTTCTCTTTATCTGTATTTGTCAACGCTTAGATTCTGTAATGGACTATTTCTTATTATGGAAAAATCATAGTGGTCTACGGCAAATGGTAACGACGCTTTTTTTTTCCTCTATGAAAGTTATAGAGGATTAGTATGATATAGGATTCTGATCCAAAATATTGCCAATTCCAAAATATTTTTCTCATGTATGCAATAATGCAATTTCAGTTATTATAATAATTCATTCTTTGTGTTCCTTTCAGTTCAAGTCGTAATCAACCAACGAGATTAAAGTGAGCTTTGATCAGGGCCGATTCAAATCCGTTCTTCCACTTCAAACACAAATAAATTTAGAAAAGGATTAGCCAAAACTTTGGTGTCAAAATGATGTAAATATTGAATGAATTTAAACTACTCAATTCGAATTATAAATAGATATTATTTGCAGCATATTATTTTTACGAAATGCCATTAAACACAGCTGTTAAAGTCAGAAACATCATTCACTCAATAAACAAGATAGAAAAATCATGTGATTCGCACAAATTATAAAACACTTTCTAACTATATTTATTCGTTATATCGTTTATGAATACGTCTTGCAATATCTCCTCCATTCCCTCAAATACCATGTTATTTTATGGGGAATTTGTTCTTGTTAAAAAAAAAAAAAAAAAAAAAAAAAAATTTTTTTTTTTTTTTTTTTTTTTTTTTAGTATTTCATTTTGAAAAGTGCAAAAAATGCTTTTAGTTTTTTTTTTTTTTTTTTATTTAAAATAAAATATATAAAATTAAAACAATCAGTTTTTAGGAAACAACAAATTTAACAGTTGTACATTTTCTGAATGTGAAAACATAATTTTAAAAAATACATTAGATAATGAATCATTCTTGTAACAGATTTTCCCATTAAAAAAAAAAAAAAAAAAAATGGGAGAATTGGTTTGCGGCAACAATAAGTAGAGAGTCTTCTTAAAATTTAATATACATATTTTTTTTCAAGCTTTTCTGTGTTTAAACACCACGTATTCAACTTTATCACAAGCGGGTTTTTAATTTTTGTATCCATCTTTGCACAGTTCTTATATAATGCCCTTCACCTATCTCAGTGACTTAAATGTTCTCGAGTCTAAATTTATTTTATTTTATTTTATTTTATTTATTTATTTTTTTCAATTGTTACTTGTTATTATTTATCATTAAATTTTATGTGCTTTTTATTTCAATGTACAAAGCAATACAAATCTTAACTTTAATTCTACATGTGCATGACAAAAAAATTTAATAAAAAAAATAGCAATCACTTACATTGCTAATTTATGCGAGAAAGTTTGCCTAAATATACTTTGACTGTATTTAAAAATAATTTTATTTAAAAAAGTATTATAAAAACTGAGAACAATGTACTTAACGCTATGTTTCCTTAATAAATATATCTGTTAACAAATACCTTACGTAATTGCGAGATAAATCTTTCACTTTATTTATACACATCCCCAAAGTTTTAGCCATTTTATTGAGAATTATAAAAGTATCTTTTAAAAGCTCAAATTTGAAACATATTACTCAAAAAATAAAAAATAAATAAATGTAAATGTATTTTAAAAAGCCCTCAAGTAGAAAATAAAACGAAAATAGCAAATCTTTACAAAGAGTGAAACATCTAACGTTATTACCAAAAGATAAAATAAAATATTTTTCTTCATTTCAATATCTTTTCATCTCTGTATTCGTTTTAAAATTTGAAGTGTTGGTTTGCGGATTTAAGCTCAAACACAAAAGTCCTTTTATTAAACTAAACATTCTTATTCTACAATATGTGTTTTTAATATGCTAGATCATAACAATGAATAATACTTTTGTAAATTATACAACTAAATATTATTCTATTTCTTTTGAAAATACATTTCAGCGAATTTAAAAATGTTGATCAACACTTGCAGAAGTTTTCTGAAATATCTTTTTTTCTTTCGTCATAAAATTTTATTTTATTTTATTTTATGATGGTTTTTGGAATTTATTGAGCTTTTTTTCTTTGTATGTATGTATATATATATATATTACAACTTTTATGAGAATGAATGCGCTTACAATTCATTTATTTCTTAGATATTATCCTCAAAATAATAATAAAAAGAAAAAAAGAAATGTATTTGAAAAAGGTTGAATAATTCATTACTTTAATCTAAAGCTGATGTTTTTCTACATTAATTTAATATAAAAAGCCAATTTTCTCTCATTCTTTCTTATAAAAAAAAAAAAAAAAAAAAAAAAAAAAAAAAATGCAAAATAACATTACCGTTATTTATTGACGTCTCATTAAACATTTACAAAGCTGTGCCGTTTGAAATTGTGATTAATGTGATAAGTGATCCTTATTAATGTAATGAATGCTAAATATATTTTTTAAATACTGCTGAATACATGTAATGAACACGGGTACGACAAGAGAAAGTTTTAAAAAACGATCTGTACTTTACATAGGTTTGTCATCAAAACTACTTTAAGTTTTTCCTGATTTTTACGAGCAATAAAAAGAAGATTACGGTTAATACGAGAAAAATATATTATTATTTCAATATGATTTCATTTATTTCCCTTGTAGCTAAATAATAAAAATGCGCAGAAGATTCTTAACATATTATGTGAAGAAGTACTGAACTCACAATTAAATACACTGAATAAGCAACAAAAAGCATAGATATTTTCAATAAATGTTTGTGCGAAAATGTTTACATATGTATGCTTTTGTACGTTTTCTAGTTTATTATTTAGAGAATGTAACAGAAAATTATATTAAATTGTTTACGTTAACAAAGCGATATAAAATTAACTTTAGCACTAATTGAGTGAGATAATTGATCATAATAATTATGTAAAGTTAAATACATGTTTTTAGAGATTTTTATTTTTTTAAGCATGATACGAGTAATTGCAGGAATTAAAAGTTTTGTACGCATCTAACTTCTCGTCTTATATGCCTGTTTGATTGAATTATTTCAGAAGTATCAGCATGGATACGTTACGAAATACGCAATCAATTACATGTTTTATCTGTACTTGCAAACTAGAGAATGGAAATTATTTGTTACCAAATTAAGTAGCATGTTATTTTTGAACAATATCAATTATATCACATACATATATATTTTTAGGTTGATTTCTTTAGAAATCGACCTATTGCAATCACTTCGTTTATCTATATATATATATCTTTCTATCTATAATGAAAATTTTGTCATCACGATAACTCCCAAAATAATACTCCAAATCGAACCAAATTTGGACAGTGAACTGATCTTATAAATATCTTGGATGAGTTCGTTAACCAAGTTGCTCCGACTTTTTGTTTTCAAGTGGCAGCCACTTGAAAATTTCAAACCGACATTGTAAAAAGCATATTTAATACAAGATTTGCTTGAATTTTGATGTAAATACAGACCACATAAGGGTCTAAATGAAGTTTATTAATGAAGTTTATCCGCCATTTTTAATAAAGTGGCGGATATCTTAAGTTAAGTGGGGCCACTTGAAATCAGGCTGCCACTTGAAAATTTAAAATCACGATAATTTCCGAAATAATACTCCAAATCGAACCAAACTTGGACAGCGTCTTAACTTGTGTTATGAATATTTTGGATGAGTTTCTAAACCAAGTTGCTCCACCATTTTGTTTTCAAGTGGAGACCATTTGAAATTTTCAAATTCAAATTGTAAAATGCGTATTCCGAATTTGTTTGCATTTTGATGTATACATAGACCATGTAAGTGTCTCAATGAAGTTTATTAATGAACGTATCCGACATTTTTTATAAAGTGGCGGATATCTTAAGTTAAGTGGGGTCACTTGAAATCAGGCTACCACTTGAAAATTTAAAATCACGATAACTTCCGAAATAATACTCCAAATCGAACCAAATTGTGACAGCGTCTTAACTTGTGTTATGAATATCTTGGATGAGTTTCTTGGATAGGTTCATTGACCAATTTGCTCCGACTTTTTGTTTTCAAGTGGTAGCCACTTGAATATTTCTAACCCATATTGTAAAAAGCGTATTTAAAGCAAGATTTGCTTAAATTTTTATGTAAATCTAGACTACATAAGGGTCTGAATGAACTTTATTAATGAAATTTATCTGCCTTTTTTAATAAAGTGGCGGATATCTTAAGTGGGGCCACTTGAAATCAGGCTACCACTTGAAAATTTAAAACCACGATAACTTCCGAAATAATACTCCAAATCGAACCAAATTTGGACAGCGTCTTAACTTGTGTTATGGATATCTTGGATGAGTTTCTTAACCAAGTTGCTCCACCGTTTTGTTTTCAAGTGGAGACCACTTGAAATTTTCAAATTCAAATTGTAAAAAGTGTATTCCGAATTTGTTTGAATTTTGATGTATACATAGACTATGTAAGTGTCTCAATGAAGTTTATTAATGAACGTATCCGCCATTTTTAATAAGGTGGCGGATATCTTAAGCTAAGTGGGGGCCACTTGAAATCAGGCTACCACTTGAAAATTTAAAATCACGATAACTTCCGAAATAATACTCCAAATCGAACCAAATTTGGACAGCGTCTTAACTTGTGTTATGAATATCTTGGATGAGTTTCTTAACCAAGTTGCTCCATCATTTTCTTTTCAAGTGGAGACCACTTGAAAATTTCAAATTCAAATTGTAAAAAGCGTATTCGAAATTTGTTTGAATTTTGATGTATACATAGATAATATAAGTATCTCAATGTAGTTTATTAATGAACTATGGATTTTCTCGCCAAAAGTCGTCAAAATATTCGCCAAGTGGAAAACTCGCCAAATCCATTACCTGCCATATTGGAGCTTTTTAATGCGTTTTTAAGGGAAAATTAGGCTATTTTAACATTAAAACAAACTAGAAATGCAGAAAATTAACATTTAATCAACTTACTAAGCTTTTTTGAAAGAACTTCTACCAAAAAAAAAAAAAAAAAAAGAATTATTTTCAAATTTGCAACAATATCTTAGATTAATTAGTTCACTGAGCAACTTTCTCTGCCATTTTGATGCAAGTGGCAGTCACTTAATTTTTGAATATGATGACTTTTGAGATTCCGAATTAAGTCCAAATATATTTGTACAGTAGTCTTATCTCCCAAATGCATTTGATATATTTGTCAACTTGGCCCACCATCTTCCTTCCAAGCGCCGGGCACTTGGAAATTTTAAATTAACATAAAAAGGTATTTATGAACCGATTTGCTTAAAACTCCATATGTAGATAGCCTACATCAATATTTCTACTGATTCGTTAATAATTTGTAGCCGCCATTTTGAAACAAAATGACGGCTATTTGATAAGGAAAAAGAAATCAACCTACCCTTCCGAATAAGCCGGAAGGACTTGTTTTCTTTTTAAAATAACTTACTAAATTTAAATGAGTCCAAATCTAAATGTAAGACACCGTCTTCTTTTGGATTAAATATTTTCCCCCATGCTTAAAAACTTTAAATACAACATAAATTGACATTAAAACTTGTATTTCCGTAATTATATAACAAATAATAAAACAATGGCGATGTATGGTGATAATTCGGGAAATTAACTCACAGATTTTTGGTATGATTCTTTCCTTATTCTGAAAAATTATTCATAGAGTATCATTTTTCTGGACTGAAAAAGTAATACAGTCGAACCTTGTTAACGTGAACACTGTTAAAGTGAATTACTTTTAACATGAACTGTTTCCACAATCCCCGTCAAAAGGAAGATTATTTTAGTTATATGAAGATTAGTTATTGATAGCATGAACTACTGATAACATGAACTAATTTTTTATCCCGCTTGAGATTCACGTTAACGAGGTTCGACTGTAATAACAATAGGAAAATATGCATATAAAAAGGCTTTAATTTATTGGTCTTTCAATATTTAAAACAGATTAATTTCGTAGTATAATCGTTTTCAATTTTTACTTTATATTTTGATACGTTCTTTTCTCTCGATTTATTTAAACGGGCTCAGATTGACGAAACCTATTACATTTTAATTCGGTGAAATAGAATTCTGACGTATGCAGTAAAATCTAAGTACCGTATAATTACGCAAAACACTATCAAGAAATTAAATTAAAAAAAGCTATTGTATTTATTTGACTCCGTGATATAGTAAGGCAATAATAAATATTCGGCGTACTTAATTTATTTCTCATTAAGCCAATTTAAAAGAACAAATAAAAAGTATTGTTTATCAGAACTGTACAAAATTATTAAAGAGACAATTATTTGTACTTTTATCGCATGCGTGACACGTAAAAGTTACTTTTAGAGAGTAATATACGTACACACACACACGCGCGCACGCATATATATATATTAAAAAAAATGAAAGAACAGAAAAAATAAGAAATATGTTATTCGATATATATAATCAATTATATTATTCAAAAAGTATTAACAGTAGGACTATGCGAGTTTCAGAAAAACAAGTCACAGAAAAACATTGGAATTTATATATATATATATATATATATAGGAAAAAAATATATTAGTTACGTTTTCACAACATATGGCGCTTTATTCATAAAATGCTTTCATATTTTAAACACAACTTAATGGTGAGAAAAATTAATTTGGCAAAATATATTTTGTTACTTTAAAAAAATCCTATGTCTTCCTAAGAATTTCAGTGAAACCCGTATAGCGCTACGACTAATACTTTTTAAATAATCTATTTTTTTATTCTTTCGGTGACTTTTATATAGCCTGGTATATATATATATATATATATATATATATATATATATATATATATATATATATATATTTATTTATATATATCATTATATAAAGCGCAAAAAATTGTTTGTTTGTGGAGGGTAATCTCTGAAACTACTGAACCGATTTAAAAACTTCTTTCACTGACCGAAAGCTACAGTATGCCATATTGTTATAGGCTATATTTAATTTTGATAAAATAAATTTTAGTTTAAAATCTTAGCATTTTAATTAAAATCCCCATAGAAGCCGTAATAGAAATGGAAATAATGAAATATTAAAAAAATTAGCTGCTGCCACCATAAAAGAAACATTTACATATTCATTTCGTTTTTAAAATATCTTGACGTGAAAAGAAAAGAAATATATTTGCACGTGCATTAAATTGAAATTCATATAAAGCTTTTTTAATTGTTAAACTTACACGTTAAATCTGACGTCATTGTAGAATTAAAAGTGTTTATTTTTCCAATAATTTAATTTGATATGATATGATATAATATAATGATCTAAGCATCAATGTTTAAACCACGGAGTCTTTATTACTCCGTGGTTTAAACTGATGTGTGTAAACGAAATTGGAATTTAAAAATAAATAAATAAATAAAATAAAATAAAATAAGAAATTCTCTTTTATAATATTATTTATTTTAATTTATAATTGTTGCCAAAAAAATTTACAAATTAATTTATTTTTAGACATATAATAAAATATATTTTCACGCGAACAATAATATAAAAAGTGAACTGGAATTTTTGTAAAAAAATAATAAAGATCGAGGAAAATTATTTCTCCATTTTAATCCCCATATTTGGATATAGATATGTATTAGTTATCATGTGCATCCGTTAGATTAAATTGTTTTTGTTGTAAAATTGATAAAATTGGAATTTTAAATTTCAAAACTCTAGAAAAAAAATGGCAAATTTCCATATTCGATTGAAAACATAAACATTTCATTTCAAAGGATGATATTTACACAATAAACATCCAACTAATAAACTAATTAAAAGGGAAAGGATAAATATTCTATCATAATTTGAAGTCAAATTTGTTTTCAAATGTCTAAATAAAGTATCTGATATAATATACTAATATGTTGCAGTGGAATAGATTTGATATCCGTCATCCTTGGCAAAAAAAAAAAAAAAAAAAAAAATATCGCCAAATTATCTGGCGAATATAATTTAATTCCTTTCAAAAATCATGGTTATTTTAAAAACTTACATTAAGAGTGTAACGAATAATATGAAACAATATTTCGTACAATACATATTACGAAAATATACATCTGGCATGTATATTTTCGTATTACGTTTTTGATCGCCAAATACAAAAAACGCCAAGGGTGACAGTTTTGAAATTTAAAATTAAAATTTTGTCAATTTGACAGCAAAATAACTCAATCTAACGCATGCATACAATAACTAATACATATCTATACCCAAATATGAGGATTAAAATCGGGAAATAATTCTTCTAGAATTTTAATAAAAAAAAAAAAAAAAAAAAAAAAAAAAAAAAATCCAATGAGCGATTAACATGGAAAATCTTTTTCTTGCATCCACGGGCGGTCAGTGATGTCATACTTCGCTTGCGTATTGAGATGTTTAAATTTATTTGGCGACTATTTTTAGCAACTAACAGTTATGGCAAGTAGCTCAATATACATAGCGCATACAGCCATTACTGAAATGTAAATAGCATTTAATTATTTGAGTTACATTATGTTGACTGGAAACCTATTTAATATACCTATGCTCTATAGCTATACTAATATAAAAAAAAGAAAGGTTTATATGCATATGTAGAGAACGATCGCTAGAACTAAAAAGCCGATTGCTTTTTTTTTTTTTCTTTCAATAATCAAAAGTTACACTGTCTCTCTCTAAGTGCTAGAAGCTATAATAAATTTTGGTAAAATAAATTTTTAATTAAAATTTTCAATATTTTAATTGAAAACAAAGCATAGATTTGATATCTATCGTCATTGGCGATTTTTGTATTTGGCGATCGAAAACGTAATACGAAAATCTGTATATTATCGTAGTAAATACGAGATGTATGTGTTTACTTCAATTACCCTACTACCGTAGGTAGTGGAAGTATTGTATAGGTTTTGGCAATTGGTCAGTGTGTGTGTATATGTGCACGTGTGTGTGTAATCTTCTGGCTGTCATATCTCCAAAACTAATAAAAATAGAACTACTAAACTTCACAAGTGATTCAGGTCTGGTGTACAGATAAATTTTCCAAATTTTCGTAAAAATTGAAAAACCGGAATTGGGTCATCGAAAATCAGAAATGGGACCCTAAGCCCATATTCAAAAACACCTCTAATGATTTTCTTCAAAGTTGCTATATAAATAATATATTAGATGCCCTTTCGATTGAAAAGTTGCTTAGTTCAGGAAAATTGATAGGCGTCCTCTATAAACAGCTCAATTTCAGACTTCGCAAGTGCGTTCCTTTAAAAACACCTGTACGGATTTTTTTCAAACTCGCCATGTTAACTTCCTATTAAATATCCTTTTGTATGTAATTATTGTTTTTAGGTCAATAATTGAGTATGTTAAGTTTTGGTAAAAGTTGGTATCTCAAAAACGGCTCTAACGTATTCTTGAAATTTTTTTCTTTAATCCAATTTAGATAACCTTTCTCAAGTATTACGTGCTTATTACAGGAATATTAACGGTCATCCTGATTAGGTAGTTCAGTTTTAGATCTCGGAAATTCGTGTTTAAAAAAATAAACTATCTATTTTTTTCCCCTTATTTTTTAACTCGCTATGCAAACTCTGTTGTATGTGTCTTTATGCGTGTATCAAGTTTCTCTTACTCGAAAATCTCAAAAAATGCAAGTAATATCTCCAAAAAATTGTATATATTACGTGTAATAGTGGGTAATGGAAGTCGTGTGGTTGTTTCACACCAGATTCTGTAATAGTATATATTGTACGAATATTGTTTCATATTATTGATTTCTCCTTTAATATACATTATTAAAATAATAATCAATTATGGAAAAAATTAAATATATTTGCGAAATGAAAAAATAAATAATAATTAAAGCTATTATGACGTCAATTTTATCAAAAACATTTTCATGTCATAGGTTTATTTTTCAATATTTTTTATTCATGAGTAAAGAAATGTTTCTTTTTATGAAATAAATAAATAAGTAAATAAATAGCATTAAGTAAAAATTGCCAACATTTAACAACTAATTAAAAAAAAATAATTGTAAAATTATATTTTGACTTTCCAGTTAATAATATTGCCTGACTATAACATATAAACTGATATATTTCTTGATTTTTTACATATCAATCCATCTTTAAGTAAAATTTGTTCATCAGTGCGAAGCCGGGCGGGTCAGCTAGTATAAGATAAATCTTAAAAATTAGATGAAATAAAACTTGAATTTTTAAATATGAAACTGGAACAGAGTATTTATAAACCCATGCGCAAATGCAGCAAAAGGAAATATAAAACTATAATAAATAAGCAAACTAACCAAAGATAAATGAGAATTAATCCCAAATCACATGAGGGCCTTCTTCAGGGGAGCCGTCCCCCCCCCCTCCCCATGTAGGGTATCAAATAGGAGAATTTTCTGACGAAACGTTGGCTATTCAGCCAAAAAACACGTTTCTATCTCCCGAATTCTCACAGATGGAAGCAAGATCATACAGCAAACGAATTGAATTAATACAAAGCATAAAAGGCAATTAAATTCATAAATAAAGCACAAAAGTAAATACATCAATAAAAAATACAAGAATATAATTAAATACAAGGACAAACTTAAATAGCCAGTAGATTGAGGAAAATTGACCCCCTCCCCCCCAAAAAAAAAAATTATTATTTTTAATATTCATTTATCCTTGGTTAGTTTGCATATATATATATACACAGTGGGTGATCAAATTATCAGATTATTATTTTTTTTTTTTTTTTTTTTTTTTTTTATTTGACAATTTTTAGATTATCTAAAAAGTTCTAGACGAAATGGCCTGAAATTTTATACATGCAAAAACATTTATAATATCATATTTTCTACTATTAATTTAGTCCAGAGTGCAATTAGGGAAAACATCCACAAATGAAGAAGAGCGAAAATACTTTGGATCACCATGTATTACAAAAAAACTACAAATGACTTGTAACTTTAATACAATGTTTCACATACATACTATGTGCAATATTTGGATGCCTTGGTGCGGAAATTGCGCAATTATTCAGACAAATATGTATATATATATATATATATTTTTTTTTTTTTTTTTTTTTTTTTCAAAAATTACTAATTTTTTGCTTATAACTAGAGCGGATTTCCATGAAATTTTACAAAACTTGCTGAAAAATAGATAAAACATTACAAAAACATTATTCTAAATCATAAAATTCACACGTGTGATATTCGTTGAGATATGAGAATTTTAACAAATATTATTTTATTGCGCATGCACGAAGGACAGAAATTTTTTTTAATGCATAAGTTGAAAGCTAGATATATTGAACAGCTTTTGTCGAAAGCTCGTTTGAATAGAGTAAAAATTAAGCACATTGTCGGCAAAAGAACGACCTAGGCTTTAGGCATTTTCCATAGTTGAAACTTCATAAGGAGTTTTACACATGCTGCCTACTTAATTTGAATATCCAGTTATTTCAACCACATTGCAAAAGCTCTTTTTTGTGAAAAACACCTTATAGGCTTGCAACTTTAACGCATTTTTATTCATTTACTGAGATCTGTGAGTTCATAAGGGGTTTTTCACAAAAAAGATCTTTTATAATGTGACTGAAATAATTAGATCTTCAAATTAAATACGCGGCTTGTGTAAAACCCCTTATGAAATTTCAACTCTGCAAAATACCTAAAATCTAGATCGTTCTTTTGCCGACAATTTCTTTGGTTTTTACTCTATTGAAATGAGCTATTTACAAATGTTGCTTAATATATCTAGCTCTCAACCTATGCAATACAAAATTTTCATTTTTTCGCGCATGCGCAGTAAAATAATATTTACTAAAAATGTTCATAGCTCAACGAATACCACACGCGTGAATTTCATGTTTCTCTAATATTTTGCCAATTTTTCAGTAAGTTTTGTAAGATTTTATGGAAATCCGTTATAGTTATAATCAAAACACTTGTAAAAAAAATAAATAGAAATTTTTGAAAGAAAAAAAAATAATAATAATAAAATAATATATATATATATATATATATATATGCCTAAATAATTGCGCAATTCCCTCATCGAAACATACAAATATTGAACATAGTATATGCAACAATATTTCATGCATGTTGTTAAATTGGAAATTAAGATGGGCATAAACAATTTATTAATCATATATTGCAATTTATTATTATCATGACGCTATTTATCAAACTATTTATTATCACAAACTTTATCGTTAGTTACAACTATTATAAATTAATTAAGAGAAAGTGGTGTGAAAATATTCTTAAAAAAGCTCTTTTTGCTTTCTGAATAATATTGTTTTAGAAACATAGATGCTAACTAGTAAAACATGCTCTTTCTACCTCTTCCTGTCTTAGTTGGAGCTATTTTATACAAATGGGATATCCTGCAGTACTATTTTTTCACATTTTTATCAGTAATAATAATAATAATAAACATTTGCATGAATTCTATCTAGTTTAGTTCGTATAATT
Source organism: Salticus scenicus (assembly GCA_963930645.1). Lineage (NCBI taxonomy): Eukaryota > Metazoa > Arthropoda > Arachnida > Araneae > Salticidae > Salticus > Salticus scenicus. The sequence goes on along the minus strand of OZ005657.1, from coordinate 132,210,907 downwards.
TTGCCGCTACGGTATATCATCACATGTACTTCTATAAAGTATAATATTATTACTATTTCCCTAAATTGAAAAAAATATATCCGTCTTATACTTTTAATTTCATTCGAACTTTTCTTAGGTTTCACTTAAATACTATTTTGATCTGAATTCTTACCACCTTGCCTTCCCATAAGTTTTAGTTTCAGAAATACGTATTTGAAATCAATACAGACTTTATGATTATGAAACTAACCTAAACTTAAAATACATGTCTGATATTATAGCTAAATAACGAATGTCTTTTGTTATATAAATGTTTTAAAATAAATTTTATCGAACTTATTTGCATAATGATGTATTTTAGTGATGAATACCGTGATATTTATTTATCAATAAAATAATACTTTTCTAAAATGAAATAATATTTCTTTTTAATAAAATAATAATTTTCCAAATCAATTAGGATTTTGTGATGTAGTGATATGACAAAAACTAAAAGGGAATGCCGATTACGAATGATTACTACAGAATAAGTCTCATTAATGTTGTGTTTAACTGTTGCCAAACTGAAAATAAACTCATTATCTAAATAAATATATCTAGCTATATCTCATGGAATTTATTTGCATATAATGCATTGAAAACAGCGAATAAAATATTTTACATCCGACTGTTATAAACTTGCAATTTTCAAAATATCGAAGAAGTATCTCTTGCATTTTATCAATACAAAATGATCCAATTTCAAAACGAGAATGTAAAACTCGAACAATGTAAAATATATTCAGCTTAAAAATCTAGTATAAAAATTTCTGCGTTTTATTATATTTTATACTTTCGTAGTTGTTTATGAATGATATGTTTGAGAATTGCATTGTGTGCAGTTTTAAAGCAGCTGTAAGGCAACTGCATAAGTATTAATTAGAAAGAAATATTTTTATAAAATTATTTGAATTAATACTTTTTTCAATTTTATGAAAAGCTTTAAATGGTTTGTAATTTACAATACTTCTTTCAAGTTAAATGAAATATGTATACATTTGCTATTGATAGCCAATACTTTTAATCACTATTATATTCAAATGTCAATCTAGATTTATTAATTTAATTTATTTATTATTTTTAATATTTACTTGACTTGCCAACATATGTACTTAATTTCGATTCCTATTTTAAACAAAATCATTAGAAACAAAAGAAAGAAAGAAATCACGCATACAGGGGTGTTTGTGTTCAGGGTTTACCCCTGATTTCAAGGTTTTTTACTCTACCCATCTGTGTTTTCATATTTACTATAAGGTTATTTTGTCTTTCATTGGTTGTTAATTTGTTATCCAGGTGATATGTAAATGAAATGTAAAAGGGTTGAAGGCTTCTGACCTAAATAGTTTGAGTATTATTTGATATTTTGGGTTTTTTTTTAATTTGAGGCTCTAATTTTCAGGGTTTTTACCTTTGAGTCACAATCACCCCTGTCATAATGTTCTATGTCGAAAATTGATTTTGAACAAAGGAAATAACGAGTTTGCTTTTACTATAATTATTTCTGTTTGTTCATTGATAAATCGATGTTAAAAGCCAAGTTTTCAAAGTATTTGGTATAGAATTTTTAATGAAAGCTTATATAATTGATCTTCACTTTTCTAAAGATAGTAAGGAAAAGAAATACACGTTGTTTATTACTTTAGTTCGAAAAGTCGTAATAAAAAGCTGTTCATACCAATATTTTTTTAACATAGAATGTCCTCTATCTTCAGCAGATATTTGTTGTCCTTAAAAACATTTTCTACGAATTAGTTTCTTCCTAGCTTTGACTATTTCATTACAAACATCATAATTTATACCTCACTTTATTTCCCGTGCTTCAATTTTCATAAATAAAAAATTTTAATAATAAGTAAAACATTTTATAAGGCTAATTAAATACTGACAGATTAGACAGATACGCTATTATAATTCTAAAAGATGAATGCAACCGTTAATTTTTTATCAAGGAGGAAGTTATGATTTTAGAAATATATAGAGTTGTTTATATAATGCACTATTAGTATAGTCCATTTAGTTCACATATCTGAATTGTCAGGAAATCAATTTTCAACTGAAAAAAAAAAAAAAAAGGATTTAAAACAATGGAACTTTTGATTTTGTTGTTCGTAATTTGTCAACTAGCAATCAAAATTTAAGCAATGTATATATATATTTTAAAGGAAGGGAATAATAACCATGCTAATTCTTGTGGTGACAAAAATGTGCATCTTTCTATTATGAATATTTAGTTATTACATTTAAATATTAGTCTATAATATTTAACGATTAAAAAAAAAGGATGAAAATGCATATATGAAGAACGAATGATCTTGTATCCGGTATTTTTGATAATGGAAGAAACTATTCTCCAATTTCCCTTTCCTTTTCTTTCTTTATTTTTTTCTTTATTTTTTTTCTTTTTTTTTCTTTTTTCGCTTTTATTATACTTGAAAATTAAGTTCAGTTTCAAAACATTTATGACATGCTATTGATAAAATACAGACATTTTAAAAGCACAAAAAAACTTTTATTTTTTTTTAAAGACATAGACACGTGAAAGAAAAAAAGTGAAAGAAAGAAAGGAAAGGAAAGAAAAACTTTTAAGGATTTTAGACAATATTTCTTACAAGTATTATCACAATTTTGACCGCAAGCGTCATTCAGACTTTCTTATAATGTTCATCGATATAAATAAAGAGAAGCGTTTGTGTGTGTGACTGTGTAAGCTCTGAAGCTTAGACTATTAACCACTGAACACCAAAACTTGGCAAAGGGGTAGTTTTAACCATGCAGATGTGTACCTCATTGATATTCTTCCAATTTTTAAAATTTTTAGTTGATTTTTCTATTTTGTTTTCTTAAATTTTATTCAAACTGCGTAACTTCCCAAAGTGAGGTTTTAAATGATTTTTTTTTTTTTTTTTTTTTAGTTTCTGTGTACAATTTGATATAAAAAAAATTAGTCTTTTAATTTTTTTTTTTTTTTTTTTTTTAACTATAGCGGCGACTAGGGAAGCGGACAAAACCATCTAGTATCTAATAGCTAATATTATAGCCTCAGGAGTTTTAGCCTTAAAAATAAACATTTTTTTTTTCCTTCATTAAAACTTTTTTTTTTTTAATTATTATTTTAAGAATTAAGTAATTTTAGCATAAAATGACTTTTTAAACTTATTTCTTAACTTTCTATTATAGTTACAAAATAAAATAAACAAAAAACTTGCATGGGTGAATATTTTAATGGAAAAATACGCAATCAATATTAAAATGCATGCAAACTTTTGATTAAGATTCATTTTCGGAAAGAAATGATAAATGTGAGATGTGATACCATTCTTTCATTTTGAGTTTTATGAAAATTTATGATAAATGAATGTTTTGAATAATAAAGAATCTTTTAATAAAAACTCATGATGTTATTTTACACACTGAATGCCTTTGATGTAAGATGATATGATTCTTTATTCTACTATTGCATTTTATGACAAGTGATTATTTTTAATAAGAACGGTAAAAATATAACTGGTGATGTTATTTTACTCCTTGTAGGCAGAGAGCCCTTTGTAGAGAGAGAGGCGATAAGTAGTAAAATCAAATGATGGCGCTTGCGCGAAACATTTTTTTTTTTTTTTTTTTTTTTTTTCTTTTTTGACATATTCCAATTTGACTCTAAAAAAAATAAAAATAAAAACAAAAAATAAATCCAAAATATCTTAATGGTATATTAGCAAAAATAAATTTATACATTCATTTGATTATTGGTAATATTTTTTCTGCTATAATTTTGAAAGAAAAAATAAATAAATAAATCCATTAACAGCATTCTAAAATCCGGATAATAGAAGAAGAAAAAAAAAAAAGTCCAACCAATTAGAGGCTGACTCTCGACGCCTTTCTTGTTAAAAGCTTCCTAATTGTATGTGTGTTACGACGATGTAATAACGTTACTTTGTGTTGAATTATCATATTTTATCATAAAAGAATATTGTTTTAATTTTGATCGAAAAAGGTTTTTCTAATGAAGAATTCATGATATTATTTTATTCATTGTAAGTATTTATTATGCTTCAGGAAAACTTTTATCCCATATATATTTTATGAAAAATTTTCATTCATAAATAGAACTTCTAATTGTACTACTAGATTTGATACATGTCGAAACTTTCCAGGAATCTTTAAATCAATAACCCGATAGCCCCGGAAAAATACAAGTACAATGGTTGTCTGTTTATTATTTATTTATTTATTTATTTTTAAGGATTCTTTATGTGAGTTTTGTGATCCACATTTTAGGATTTCTATAGTTTTTGTGCATTTCAAATACTTAATAATTTTTTCATATTTATATCTTGTAAGAATGGAAATATAATTTAAGTTTTAGAGAATTAATAAACTTTAAATTTTGTTATATAAAGATATATCTTTATAATATTATAACCATTTAATATAAAAATTAGTTATAATTAACATTAGTTGATTTAGCAATTTTCCTTTTGACAATATTGTCTATAAATATTTTCTAAAAATGTTTATGGCCTAGTTTAAGTGTAAGTATTCATTATCTACACTTTCTTAGTATAGCCTGATTTAAAATTTGGATCTCACAATGTCACCTAGATAAAACATTAACATTGAGGTAATATTTTTTAACTTTTAAGCTATTTATGACTAAAAAAGAACACAGACACACGTTTTAAAATACCAATTATAGAACTCGCAAGCTATTGTTTAGATGACTTTCAAATAACTGCGTGATTTTTCATACCTTCTAAAACTACCGAAGTTTCAACTACTTAAGAAGGGAAAAATAGTTTATTATTATTTGTTTATATCGGCTAATGTTTGCACCTTTGTGAGGCAGATTTATGTTTATTTTATCTTAATTTATGTTTATTTGTGGATTTTTTAATCTACACGCATCATTGCAGAGGAAAATCAACTCTAAGTAGGGAAAGATAATCAAGTAATTACATCAGTTGTTTGTAACGGGTATAAATGATTTCGCTGGTAAGTGTTCTTTGTTGCATTAGTTTCAGAAAAACTTTCCTGCGTCGTTTCAGAATAATACATGACTAAACTCAATGAAGCCTTCATAAAATGTATACAGTTGAAATAATATATAAACTCATTTAATTTGAAAAATAAAATACATGTAAAATTTAGTATAAGAGGTAATTCGAAAAAATTTTGGGATAAGATTTTTTTTTCCCTTAACTATATTTCCTCAAGAGGTACTTTTCTTTAATGTAAACAAAAGATTTTTCATCAGTTACTGATATTGTTTGTAGACAATAATGACAGTACAATACATTTGAGGGTATTTTACTTCAGAAACAACTTAACTTTAGTGGCATATAATCACTAACAACATAATTCGTTTCTTAAAGTTAGTATAACATTCCAAAGTAATTTATTAATATAAGCAATGCTTCCTCTTTCTAAAAAAGGGGGAATCGTTAAGTTAGTAATTATACGTACACGCAAATCATCCATCATTTATTCGTAGTTATTTTTCAGTTTAGATTAATTTTGTTTAATTTCAGTTATAATGTTAAATATAAAAGTTACTTTTTTTTTTTTTTTTTTTTTTAATTGGGAGAAGTAAGAAAAATTATGAACAGTGCATAAACAAAAAAAGTATTTAAAAAGAAAAAGTTTGAAAATTTTTATTCTTATATTTATATATTCGAAAAAACATTTAAAAACTTATTTAAAGCAAATGTTAAGCATATATTTTCTTTGAAATGTGGTCACTACTTGGGCTTTTTGCTTTACTTACATATAAACTCTATTCTATTTCATCATTATGACAATAAGGTCGCTTAAAATTTCTGAGTTGAGCGTTCTTTGAAAAGTTATGAGGATAAAACGGTAAAAAAGCACTCTCTTTAATGTTTTTTTCTGCTTCCGCTGTAGGAATTATTGATACATTATAAAGTTAAAAGATAATATATATCTTTCTAAGAAATTAATAGGAATTTTATTTATTTATTTATTTATATTATTTATATTATTTTATTTTATTTTTGTTGTTTTTAAATTTCCTTATAAAACTGCGTCTGACTGCTTTATAAGTTTTAAAACTGTTCGATGGACATTTAAAAAATATTTTGTAACACACACACACACACACACACACACACACACACACATGTATATATATTAAGTACAATTAAATTGGAAATTGCTGATTTAACAATAAAAATAAATTTAATTAATTATTTTATCATATTATAACATTTTTAAAACCATAACCATAATTATTTTTACTTTCCGAACACTATAGTGAGGAAAGTATTGTAATCATGTCAAAAATTCGAATTCGAGATTTTGATGTTTCTATACGTTTCGAGGTCCAACGAGTCCGTTTTCACTATTTTTACGATGATGTATGTATGTGTGTGTGTATGTATGTGTGTATGTATGTGTGTATGTATGTGTGTATGTATGTGTGTATGTCTGTGAGTGAACACGCTAGCGTCTAAACGCTTTGTTCGAATAAGCTGAAAGTTGGTACGTATATTGTAAGTCACCATAGTACGAACCCTATAGATTTTGGTGAATCTAGCACTTATAGTTTTTTTACAGGGACACAAAGAAAAATTCTTTATCATTATGGCCAAGGGACCAAAATCTTAAAAGTGCGATAGCATCTAAACGCCTTATTCAATTGAGCAAAAACTTTATACACATATTATAGGTCACCGATACTCAATCTGTATAGATTTTGGAGAATCTAGTACTTATAGTTTTTTTACAGGGACACAAAGAAAAATTCTTTGCCAAATTTTTAAAAGTGTGATAGCGTCTAAACGCCTTATTAATCTCAGCAAAGAATTTGTACACATGTTATAGGTCACATTTGAACCAACTGTACAGATTTTGGTGAATCTAGCACTTACAGTTTTTTTACAGGGACACAAAGAAAAATTCTTTATCTTTATGGACTGTGAGACCAGCGATAGCATCTAAACGCCTTATTCAATTGAGCTGAAAATTTGTATGAATATTATAAATCACTGTTGCACTAACTGTAAGCATTTTGGTGAATCTAGCATTTATAGATTTTTACAGGGGCACAACGAAAAATTCTTTATCATTATGATCTAAGTGCTCAAAGTTCAGTAGCGTTAAATAAAACCTCGTGTGATATATGGAGAAAAATACTCAAACACTCTGTTATGGTTTTCTCTTTTTTGTTTGTTTAGCAACTCCTCTTTCTTTATTTTATCTACAAAACTGTTAGTTACTCAATGTTCGGAAAGTCGAGTGGAGTCACTCCAGATTTTTTATGTAAAAGCTTACTTGTATTTAATTCTGCATTATGTAAATATGAACTTATATTCTGATTAACCCTATAACAATATGACTTGCTAAAATAAGCTGTTAAATAAAACAGAAACAATCATGAATATAAATTTAATAATTTTTTCCTTCTGAAAATTAAACAATGTCGTTTAAAATTGTTTGAATTTGTAAATGGATTAAATATAAAAAGTTTTTAATCTGATTAACCAATTAACGTATTTTAATCTTTGCTCTTTCTGTTATCATTAGAACCTGATACTTAATCGAATTAAAGTTAAATAGTTCATATCAAACCTTTTTCCACATTTTATCTCCTTCAAATAGTATTATACCTTTTTTTCCCTTATTCTTTTCCCTATCGTTTTAATTCGATTTTTTAACTTAAATATTTTTCTTTTTGATTTCTTTTTGTTGTTGTTTTTCTGTGGTAACTAAATTTAGACTCAGCGCAATTGTTTTGTCTTTTAGTTACATTTTTTTTTTTTTATCTGTATGATTTATGATTAAAACAAAAGATTAAGCCTTGTTAAATATTTCACTAATTATTTTAAACAGAATAATAATTTTTAGAAGATTTGGAAATAAGGTAAGTTAGAAAAAAAAAAAAAAAAAAAAAAAAAAAAGACAAGTCAGATAAATAAATACAGTATGAAATAGTGAAAGTACTTCCTAATGGAGAACTTTTCTTTTTAATTGTAATTATTTTCATATGTTCATCCTATTTTAAAATGTCTCCCATAACTTGTCAAGTATAAGTAGTCATAGTGTTTACTTTCGTAGTAGGTGTGCAGATATAACATTGTTTGTGATTCATGATTTTCCACTTATTTTATTTTTTCTTTCACAGTTAAATTCATCTTACGATACATTTTAATCAATACTTTAAAATACTGTAGTATCAAAACAATAATAATAATTTTTATTAAATATTAAATAGTAAAAAGTGTGTTGTAATCTTTTCAAAAATTATTTAGTGAGAAAATAGTCTTTCACAGAAAAGCTTTTATAAATCTCGCAAACTTATTGGTTTCTAAGTTTTCTGGTTTTTGACGATAAGAGAGTGGTTTTTAGATTCTGGAGCTGTTTAAAGTTTAGTTTTCAAACATTACATAAAATTTTTATATACTTTTAAGTTATTTAAGGAAAAGTTTCTAAAATATTTTACAATAGTTAGAAATGGTATTGTGACTAAATTAATTCATTTCATAATTTACTTAAAGATTTATTATGTCATATATGTAAGTATATTTACATATACATATTTTGTATTTTTCAAAATTAATATCACATATTTCTAACTGAGCGAGATAGGCAAAAAAATATTTATTAATATTGCTTCTTGCAGCATGGACATTTTGTGATAACAAAGTGTCATCAACAGGAAGTTAGTTGGTTGATTTGGTTTTACGCTGCACTAGTGCTGCACAATGGGCAGTTATCAACAGGAGAAAAAAGTAATCTAAGAAAACAACAAGACTAATCTCTGTTAATCTTTGTCCATAATAAAACAAAACGCTTGTAGAATAATTTTAGATATTCTTTAGTTTAAACAAAACTGTATATTGAGCCAAACCACAAGGGAAAAAAAGATCGAATTTCTTTATTGGTTGCAATATAAATTTCTTAAATATTTTGCGTCATCAATAATTTGAGGGTTACGTAATGAAGTTTACATTTAGTAGAAACGTATTCCATAGTAAATCGGAAAAAAAAGTAGCTTGAAAAAAGAAAATAAAGAAATTCAAATGATTTTAGTATTATTATCTGACCTGTATATTTGTAAAAGAGTTTGAAATTTGAGATTTATTTTTAGCAGTTACAAAGAAATATAAAGATTAGTGTTAAGGAAGCTTATTATGTAATGAGATTTGAAAATTTAATAGAATTCCCTCTTAAAATTTAAATCACGAAATATTTTATTTGTTATAAAGTGTATACAAATAAAGTACAGAATATAGAGTATAAAGTAAACAAAAAATGTAAAGTATGCAGAAAAAGCTTTTTGAAATATAGATTTATTATAACGCAACCTACAGCTATTTTTGAAAAGATAAGCTATTTATTTCCCTTACTGAATCATGTTCTGTACAAATAATCGCTGGCGATTATTGAAGCGTGCATCAAAATTGTGAAAAACCTCTTCGGATCACTCCTAGGGGAGTCTCAGACCGTCGCCAATAGCGCAATGCGACGTTGAAACCCCACTCCACTCCACTCCTTTTTGAATTAAAATATTAAATGAGTAATTAGAATTTCAATAAACTGAAAACATTAAACAGCAAAATTATTAAGAATTTCTTTTTCTAATTTTCTTGGTATATTTTCTGTACTTTTGGATTTATGCACCTTTTAATATTTCCGAAAGACAATTTTTAAATATTTATATTAAATGTAAAACAATGTTATTCTTAACGCATTGATGAAAAAATTGTACTTTGATGATTTATTTTAATTAAAAATTATCAAATAAAGGAAAAGTGAATTTACTTACTCTTTCATCTTTATAAAAATAGTTTGTAGCATTTTAATCCAGGGTCCGATTAATATTTATTGGAAGATTTCTTCAAAACTATTTTGTGTGTGTGACGCCTTGAACTTTAAAACTCATAAATATTATAAATATCACTATAACGTGTTAAACTATTAAAGATTCGTACTTCAGAAAATGGACATAAAAACATAAACATTTATGGGCTTTTTTTTTTTTTTTTTTTTTTTTTTTTTTTTGATTCAAGATTTTACTTCCTTAAACAAATTATTATAAACTTCATTTGTTAAATAAATGATGGTTTTAAAGAAGTTTTTAGTGCAATACAAACATTCTCTCTTCAGTATAAAAGATTTGAAATACTTTAATATAAAGAAAAATGTATATAAATGTTTTTATTTTTATTTTTTTTTATGATATTGAAACAAATACCCTAGAGCCTAGAAGAATATATTTCGTATAAGTATATTTAGAATTAAAATGGTACGGTTTAAGTATTTTTGGTTCATTGAAAAATGTACTTTAATTATCTTTCTGTGATAATAAAACCGTTTACCAAAACCTAATTTTAAATTTGTATAGTTTTTTGTATTTTCTATAGTTTTGTCACTTTAGTCACTTTGACTATCAAGTTAATTATCAAAATTAGCTATCACTATCAAAACCAGCACTATCTATTATCACTATAGGAAAAATATTCATTCCACAATTATTACTTTTCAAATGCTGCTGTTTATATATATATATATATAAAATATATAAACCATTATAATTTTACAAAGTTTTATACTTACACATACATATATATATACAAAGTTTTATGGTACTTTTTACTCATGTTGACGTAAGTAATTTAAATTGGATTTGTCTTCTAATTGGAACTAAAAATTAATCATAAAATTTCTGTGCTAGCTTTTAAAATGTAACACAAT